>AJWJ01000440.1:0-20372 GCA_000277445.1 Polysphondylium violaceum
CAGTGATAGTGACAGTGACAATGATCGTGATAAAAAGAATAGTAAGAGTAATAATAAGAAACAACAAAAAGAACAAAGCAAGAGATTATCATTTATTGAATGGTCACACACAAACAATAAAACATATTCATCACATGAATTCAAATGTAGATTCAAGAAATTCAAAAGCAATATCAAGTTCATTGAGCGATACAATAGATGCAATTCAAACTCAACAATGAAACTCTCTTTGAATCAATTTGCTGACCTATCACATAAAGAATTTAAACATATCTATCTATCAAATTTAAATATATCCGACATTCCTCAAGATATATTTACAAACCAAACAGATACACCATCACCCACAACACCAACACCCAATTCAAAACCAAAAGCATCATTAACTGAAAATGCGAAATGGTCCCGTCCAAGTCGTATAGATTGGAGAGATTGGGGTATGGTGAATAGAGTAAAGAATCAAGGTTCATGGTAAGTATTATCAAAGTTCTTTCTACTCTATGCTTTAGCCTAATTGATTTTTTATTACGTTTATTACGACTATAGTGGAAGCTGTTATACCTTTTCTGCAGTGGGTGCATTGGAATCACATTATTTTAGAAAGACTAGTAAAATGCTAGACCTTTCTGAACAACAATTGGTAGATTGTACTGGAAACTATGGAAACGGAGGTTGCAGTGGAGGTTGGATGCACAATTGTTATAAATATATTCAAGAAAATGGTGGTATTAATCAACAACACATCTATCCTTATCAAGGTACAGTTGGACAATGCCGTTATAGAAGTGATTATGCAAGTGCCAAAGTGAGCAGTTATGTAATGATACCTCGACACGATGAAAATGCTTTAGCCGATGCTGTTGCAAGTGTTGGACCAGTTGCTGTTGCATACGATGCTAGTACTCGTGAGTTTATGTATTACCAGAAGGGTATTTATTATTCAGAAAACTGTGACAAATATAGAACAACTCATGCCGTTGTCGTTGTAGGCTATGATTCAGAGAATGGTGTTGACTATTGGTCAATTAAAAACTCATGGGGGTATGTAATAGAAGATACTATCATTACTCTATCTCATTTTATAATACAAATATAAACACACAAATACTAACAATTACCACAATCAACAATCTATTTATTTATTTATTTATTTTTAGTGATGGTTGGGGTGAAAAAGGGTACTTTAGAATGAGAAGAAACATCGGTGATAAATGTGGAGTTGGTAAGTGTATTTTAACCCTATATATGTCTCGATAACTCACTAACACTATTTATTTTATTTCAGCAACTGCATCTTCATATCCAGTTGTTGCGTAAACAACACTTGTTTATAGAGTTTTCAACAACCAACAACAGTAATTGCTATCATCTTTGTCTAAATAAAATAAACTACTTTTATTATTTAGAAATGCATCTTTATATGTCATTCACATAACATGAGATCTACGTATATCTAAATAGCTATCTTTTGAAAAACCATCGAACACTGGATTCAAACCAGGGTTCTTTCATAAAAAGGTCATTAATCTACACTTTTATTGATGAACTCTTTGACTTGCAGAATCTAGTTGTCAACCAAACAAACAAATTTTGACAGATTAGGGAGACTCTGAATGACCAGTCGATATCAATTGTTTCTTGGAACATTGTCGCTGAATACACTCTGGACACCTTTATGGCTCCCTCAGTATCACCGAACCCTAAGGAAATAAATACCCCAAAAATTTAAAAGTTCCTAAATAAATAAAGACCATCATTGTCAAAATCGATTTATATAAAATATAACAAGTTTATTCCTATTATTATGACTATAATATTTTTAAAAAGATTAATTTAAATATTGGTGAAATAACCCATGGTAACAAGGAAAGTTGGTTCAGTCGAGGTGGCGACTTGAGCAGCTTTTTGGATATCGATGGTTACAAATTGTAAATTGGCGTTAAAGTTGGCAGCGGCATAAATTAAATTTTGGTGAGCGGCGTGAGAGACAACGGTAACTTGTTGAGATGGAGTGTAAATGCCAAATGGTTTAACAGCACCTGAAATTGGATCAACAAAAGCGTAATCTTGACCTGAATTGCCATTGGAATCTTGAATAACAACAGTACCAACCAACATATCTAAACTAGAGATCCAAAGTAAATTGTATGGACCAGCAATAACATTGCTTGGTAAAACAAGTGGAACTGCACCAAGATATTGACCAGATCTAGTATCAAAACTGTTCATAGTAGTTTGTGAGGTAGTTGAAGTGACAACATAATAAGTATGATTATAAGTAGATAAACCAGCACCTAAAAATGCACCTTGAACTGACTATAAATTTAAATAAATATATTAATATATAATAATAACCATTAATATTATTACTATTATTATTATAATACTATTACATACACCATAAACATCATAGGAAGCAGAGTTTGGATCCATTTCACCAACTAACCAAGTGTTGATGTCTGATGATAAAACACATTTCAAAGAGTTTACATCGGAATCATAGTGGAGACCGTATGGTTTGACATTGGATGGAATTATAACAAAGTTATTTACTTCATTCTTGGCAACATTGACAGAAACTAAGAATTGGTTCTATTATAATAGTCATAAATAAATATTAGTATGGTGGTGGTGGTGTTGTTTTAACCTATTGGTGTATATACTATAAATACGACTACATACACCATTTTGAAAACTAAGAATAAAAGTCATGATACTGGTTAAATTATTCATAGCACTATTTCCTGGATGCCAGTTGTAGTAATTTGGGAATTCCAAATTCATAGTTGGTTGACCATTGGTGGCAATTTGACCAAAGTTGGCAGTGTTTCCAGTTTGCCATAAACCATATAAATTTGCATTGGAAAGAACAAATAAACTTAAAAAGAGAGCAAGAGTAATCTTTATCATTTTGTTTTTTATCTACAATAATCTCTGTCGACAATACTGATACCTGTAGCACACAATACGAGAATGATCGTAAAAATAAAAAAAAAATTTGGTAAGGAAAAAAAAAAAATTTGGTAAGGAAAAAAAAAAAATAAATGTAAAAAATAAAAAAAAATAAATTATTTAAAATTTTTTGTTGGGATTAGGGATTGGCGGCATGTTTGAATTTTTCTCTTGATAATTCATAGTAATGCACAGAAAAAGAAATCTCACACACTTATTTTCATTGCAGAATCAAATTCAGTATTTGTGTCTTTAAGATACTCTATTTGATTATTCGGGAAATGGGGTGCAAAAATAAATTGTTTTTTTTTTTTTTTTCTTTTTTTTATTTATTTTTTTTCATGAGAATTTTTATCATTATTGATCAATAATGGTGCATGTATATAAAGGATCTTTAATAGAATGGTAATGATCTATATACTATGAACAAGATAATATGAATGAATTCTAATTGAATTTATCCTTTAAACTCACTATAGTGATCCACCAACTAAACAATTTGTTTTATGGATTAGTAAACAAGAACATTTTGATGTGATAGATATCGACGAAACACATCTTTTCTTACAGGGAGGTGATGAAAGAAGTATGAATGCAATTCAAAGAAGATTAGATGAATTACAAAATGAAAATACCTATTCTGTATTTGATAAAGATGTAGATAAATAGATAAATAGATAAATAAACAGAAAAGATATATAAATTTGTAAATAGAAAGAAGAAAAAGGATACACAAGAAATATTTGTTTTTTTGATTTAAATACACACTTTTGTTTATGTTTATTTATTTCTATAGAGATTAAAATTTATATAATAATAAATTAAATCGAATATTATATTAAATACACCCTGAGGGAGTGAAGGTTTCTAAATTGAATTGTTTAAAATATTAAGCTTTATAAGTACCAAAAATATAATCGAAAATTGGAGAAGTGACACCAAAGTTTGTATAGTCGTCTTTGTAGTGATGATTTAAATGATTGGTTTTAATTTGTTTCATGAAATTGGGAACCCATGGAAGATTATCATGATGGAAGTAGTAATGTACAGTGTCATAGAGCATATAACCACAAGCAATGCCTCCATAGAGTGCCCATGGAAGACCAGTCTTGTGACACTCAACAGTAAACAAATTACTGCCAAATAATTTATAAAATCCAATGCCAATTAAAATGGAAAACACTGGTGGAAAAGTCAATCTACTGGCATCGAATGGGGTGAGATGATGAATGCCGTGGATGAAAAAGTGGAAAAAGTTGCCCCAATATGAACTGGTGTTGAGATGGAAAACAAATCTATGTAAAAGATATTCAACAAATCCCCAAGATAATAATCCTAATCCAAAAATTGAACTTGAATATAATAATGTTGATTTCTCTTGCATTAATGAATATGTAAATGTTGCTGTAATAACTGGAATCCACTAAATAATATATTAAAAACATTAGTCAATACAATGATATTGATAATATAACAATAACGAAACATACCAATACAAAGATATACCACCATGGCCATCTAGTAAATAATTCTAAAAATGAATTATCAAATATAATAATATTCTTTAAACCTGTTTGTGAATGTATCCATTTTTGATAGTTTTCACCTTCCAACAATTTCAATTGAGGTACCATTGGCTTTGAGGTGTCGACTAAATTGAGAAGACTAGAGTCGAGTGGCTCTGATTTTTTGTTTTCTTTATTCTTTTCTTCAGCTTTCTTTGACTTAATATAGTCAGAGGTGGATTGTTTTGCATTGGGACGATATCCACGGACTGTGCCAATTGCATATCTAGACAACATATTTAAAGCAGTGACTGAATGTTCGTGGATATCCTTGTCAATAAACACTTGACCGATATCTTTACCCAAATGCTCCATTAAAATCTCGCCACCGCCTGGATGATCGTATATAAACTTTGTTATATCAAAGACTTGACCATCCAACACAACCCAAGCATCCTCTGCGCTATCATGTTTTGCTACTTCAGATAATAAATAACTATCTGTCTCTATCATATTATAGTGTGGTGTTTACTAGTTGTAAAACTATGGGCAGAAAACTAATGTAAAAGTAAAAAAAAAAAAATACAAAGTAGAGAGGGAAAAAAAATCAAATGAAAATTTTAAAAAAAGTTTAAAAAAAAAAAAAAAAGTGTCACACAACGCAGGCTATGGCTGTAAAAATATAAAACTCAGTGTCTATTCAAATTAGATATTTATATTTATATATAGGTAGTGTTAATGAAAATATTCCAAACAATTACTCGATTTATGTTTTAAAATGGTATAGATAACCCCTTTAGTGAGAGAAAAATAGGGTGAAGTGTGTGATAGTGTGAGTGTGAGTTTATGTGTGTGGTAATGGTACAATACAATACAAAACTTTCTAATGAAATTACAAAATAAGTAATAATAACAAACAACAACAACAACAACAAATTTCTCTTTTGTCAATGCTCAAAACACGCAGAGAGAGTGGTCTCTATTGGAAATTTTTTTTAAAAAAAAATCAAAAAAAAATAATTTTAACCGTTGGGCGATTATTAGTAATTATGAGGTCGCTATTAGGTCATATGTGTACACCATCACATCACTCACTCAATGTGTGTATGAGCGCGTGATTTGATAGGGGCGGTACACATTAAAAAATATATATGAATTTTCATTTTTCAATTTAACGTTTTTTTCCAAAATGAATTTTGTGCAAATTTTTTTTAAAAAGAGAAAATTTTTGCCTGCCCATTCAATATCCCATCTTTAAACACATTGGTCCTAAAAAAGAATTCAGTCGCGAAAGATATTTATCTCGAAAACCAGTATGAAATTGAAAAAAAATAAAAATTTAACAAAAAAAAAAAAAAAAAAATAACAACATCACCCCTTCCATTCTCTTCCTCCTTACCCAATGTTTTGAAAAAACATCATTCTTGATTCAGATTATTCATTTTGTAAAATAATATTTTTGTATATTCATTCAAATATAGTATAAAATTTATATTTATATATAAATATATATTATTTTATTTTTCCCATTTCAAATAGTTATCTTTTTTTCATTTCTTTCCTTTTCTTTTCATTCACATAGTTAGTAGATACTATATATACATAGAATAGAATAATAAACAAATATGGAAAGAATATCTGTTTTATGTAATCATTTTTCAGATGTAGATCACAATGATGAATCAATGTTGGAGAGTAATGATGTCACTGCTACTAGTATCAGTAATGCAAACAACACCAATACAACAACAATCAATACATCAACAACATCATTATACAATTTGATTCAAAAGAATGCACAAATTACATTGGATGCAAACAAGATATCAAAGCTAAAGGATCTCTTACTCGATCATCCAGATGAGTCATTTACCAACGATAGAAACAGATTGATTGAGGCATTAAAGGAACCAATCTTTCAAAGACAACCCTATGCCTCTTTTAAAGAGATTAGAGAGCTCACTCAAAAGAGATTGGAGGCATTGGCCAAACACAATATCCTCAAGCTCAATCAAGTCATCTCCAACTATAAAAAGTTTTCAATGTTTCAATCGACACTTGTCTATTGCGATATGTCGTTGGCTGTAAAGAGTTCAGTGCATTGGGGTCTTTTTGGTGCATCTGTCTTTTGTTTGGGCACTGAAAAGCACCACAGATTCTGCGAACCAATCGACAAAGTAGAGATGCCCGGTTGTTTTGCCCTCACTGAGCTTTCCCATGGTTCAAATGTTCGTGGTGTAGAGACTGTTGCCGAATATGATCCCACCACCCAAGAGTTTGTCATCCACACACCCTCTGACACTGCTCAAAAGATTTGGATTGGTAATGCCGGTACCTATGGTTGCTGGGCCACCGTTTTTGCAAACTTGATCACCAACGGCACAAACTATGGTCTCCATCCATTCATTGTCCAAATCAGAGACCCCAAGACCCTCGAGCCCATGCCCGGTGTAACCACCGCCGACAATGGCCCCAAGATTGGTCTCAACGGTGTCGACAATGGTCGTCTCTGGTTCAATAAAGTGCGTGTACCCAGAGAAAACATGCTCAACAAGTTTGGTGACGTCGACGAGCAAGGTAAATACAGCACCCCCATCAAGAGCCCCAGCGTCAGATTCAACTCTATGCTCGAAGCCCTCATTGGTGGCCGTATCACTGTCGCCAACATGGCCAACAGCGCCTCCAAGATGGGCCTCTACATTGCCATTCACTATGCCAACAGTCGTCGTCAATTTGGTGCACCCAACCAAAAAGAAGACCTTCTCATCGACTACATCACCCATCAACGTCGTCTCTTTCCTTTGATTGCATGCGTCTATGCCAACCAAATTGGCATCAACTATGTCATCAACAAGTTCCAAAACAAGACAGAAAAGGACGCCAGAGACATCTTTTTGCTCGCCTGCGCATTTAAAGCCACCACCACATGGGACCGTGTCAAGACCCTTCAAACCTGCCGTGAATGCTGCGGTGGACAAGGTCTTGCCGCTAGTAACATTATTGGCACACTTAGAGCCGACTGTGACGTCGACGTCACCTATGAAGGCGACAACACTGTTCTCCTCCAAGCCGTCAGCAAGGCTCTCTTACAAGAATTCAAATCCTATTTCACTGGCACCAAGAGAATCACTGGTATGCTCAGCTACACCTACTCCAAAGGCCACATTGGTATCTTTTTGAGAAACAAAAACTTTTTCACCAAACGTCTCCACACCGAAAGCCACTTGTTGGACGCCGAGATGCTCTTGGAGGCCTTTGTCTATAGAGAGTTCAAACTTTTACGTATCCTTGTTAAAACCCTTAGATCCAAGGTAAAGAATGAAAAGATGTCAGGTCTCCAAGCCTGGAATAGCAGTCTCGACATTGTTTTACAATTGGCCAACGCCTATGTTGAAAGAGTCACTGTTGAGAAATTCTTGGAAGAAATTCAAAAATCTGATGAATCAATTAAACCAATTCTCATGACCTTATGTATTTTATATGAATTAACTAAAATTGAAAGTAAGTATAAATTAATTTAATAATTATTATTCACTTTTTCTAATACTCAATAATAATAATAGATGATTTAGGTTGGTTCTTGTCAAATAAATATTTTGCACCAGTTAAAGCACAAGCCATTAGAAATACCATCAACAAAGTTTGTTTGTCTCTTAGAGATCATTCAATTCCATTGGTTAAAGCTTTTGATATTCCATCTCAATTCTTGACTGCCCCAATTATCGGTGATTGGGTTGCCTATTATTCAAATCCAAATAATTGTTAAAAATTGATTCCTTTTTTTTTTAAAAATTTTATTACTATTAAATATATGACTTTATTTCTAAATATTGTATATTATATTATTAATATGTTCATGTTCATATGAGATTTTTCATTTAAATAATTTTGAAAATCTACATTAGTGTTAATTTTTTTTATTTTTTTTTATTTTTTCTATTTTTTCTTGAATATCCTCACACCACAAGACGACCACGTTTTTTTTTTTTCTATATATATTTTTACATTTAATATTCATATACACTTTTCTTTTTATACACACAATTAATATATATATATATACTATTAAAATATGGATAAAATGATGAATACTAAAAGAATAGAGGCTGATGCTGCTATGAAAGATGCTGATAAATTGTAATAATAAACACACACATACTCACACTTTAATATCTTGATAGATTTATAAATATCCTAACTCTATTTAAACACCACATATAGATCAACCAAAACCCTTTTTAGATGGAAACCTGATTGGGATAGTGCCTCTTTTTTATATGAAAAAGCTGGTATGTTTTATTTATTAAATGAAGTTCACATGACTATATAATATTTATCTATATTAATACATACAATAGCAAATGGATATAGAACAGCAAAGGTATATGATTTAGCAAAATATTGTTTTATTAGATTATCAATGTGTCAAACTCATATGGATGTATTTTATTTAGCAGCAAAGAGTATAGAGACAGCAGCAACTATGGCAAAAGAATTAAAAGATACACAAGAGTGTGTTAGACTTTTACTCGAAGCCAGTAAACTCTATAGAACCAACGGTAATAGTTTTCAATCTGCCGACACAATGACAAAGGCAGCCAAATTATTGGAAGAGACAGATTTGGATCAATGTGTACAATTGTTGTTGGATGCTTGTGAATTGTTTGAATTGGATGACAAGGATCACTTCTCTGGCGATACATTCAAACAAACAATCTCTATGTTACTCAGACACAAGAAATTCATGGAAGCCATTGACTTGATGTTACTCCAAAACAAAGTATTCCTCAAACTCGATCAAAAGCACGATTTAAACAAAAGCTGTCTTAGTATCGTAGTTATTTCTTTGTTGTTGGATGATGTTGTCGGTGCCAAAAACAAGTTTACTCAATTTTTAGATTACACCGGTTTTATTCACAGTGACGAGGGTATCACTGCTCAAGAGCTCATCACTGCCTATGATAAAAATGAAGCAGACACTGTTAAAAAGATCACTCAAAAACATATTTTCAATTTCTTGGATAACCAAGTCGCCAAAATTGCAAAATCTTTACAATTAAAAGCTCCTTCTGCTGTCAATCCAATGTCTAGTAATCATAATAATAATAGTTTTTCAAATCCAACCCCCACCACCAATACACCAAGTAATGATACACCAGTTGGTGATTCTCACCATCATGATGAAGATGAGGAATCTGTGCTCTAATTAGGTTATTGTTTTATAGAGAATAAATTTTATTTTTTGTCAAAAAAGTTATCTAGTTTAGGTTTTGAAGCACCAAATCAGCAGATATATTTTCAAATTGAATTGATTGTGGGTTTGAGAGAAGGACTTAACCTAATAAAACACCTAAATATGTCTTTTTATTTTCAACAAATCTGACATGATCTTTACATGTAAATAATATATAACCATCATTACCAAATCTTTGATATCGAGATTCAATGATTAGAGTAGACTCTGATTTCTTTGTTACAAAAATATCTCCAAGATGGTGAATACAACAGTTGAAATTGGAATTTTCCCGTTATTAATTTGCTGTACGAATGATCATTTTCGGATTTCCTTTAATAATAGATCTTTTGATTGTAATGAAATCATCTGTAGTAATGTACACGATAAAATACATAGTATCAAGAAAGATAAAGAAAAGCAATTTGCCTTTTTTTATTTTGATTGCTTTTTTATCTAAATATTCAGATTTTTAATTTGAAATTACTTTTTTAAGTTTTATAGCTAGGGGTGAGCTACCTTTTCTACTAAAAAAGAAAATAAGAGCAGCACTAATGATTACTAAAAATACAACACCACCAATAACAATACCTGCAATTTGAGCACCTGTTAGTTTGTTTTGCTTTATAGTGCATATAGAGTTTTCATGATCATTTGCAGATTTATTCTCGATTAAAACTGAAAAGTCTGGATCAAGTTGAACGTTGTTTTTATAGTATGGTATATTTAGACCAATATAAGATTGGGATTCATCTGGTTTACTAATTGATTGTTTGTAATCTTTTAATAGTGTGTTTGTAATTAATGTTTCTCTGCCTTCCACGATAGCATATTTAATAAATCTACCATACAATGATCTATCTTGAATTTGAATTCTAAGATATTCAGAAGAAGAGTCATCAATGAAATCTGTGAGGGAGCATGTTGATCCCAGGGAACTTGATGATTTAAATGATGCCATCAACACAAGTTGTAATGTATTTAGACTAGATTCAAATTGATAAGATGTAATGTTGAACGTAAACTTTACTGTAGATGGTTGGATATTAATAACTTGATTACCAAATGTTACATTGTAGGATTGACTAAATATTTGAACAATTGATGTTATATTTGTCGATTCCAACATATAAACATATTCATATCGTTTATAAATATCATTAGATGCTGATGATATCAATATCCAATTACCTGGTACGAAATCGTATAATTTGATTTGACTTGAATCTGTTTTTAATTCTCTTAATGCAACAACTGATAATACAGATTCAAACTTTTGTTGGTCAATTGTATTTACTATTACTGTTGGATCTGTTGTATTTGGTGTTGTAATTGTTGTATTTACAATAGTTGATGAGCAATCGATACCAGAGTGGGGATAAAAACAAAAGCATGCACCATTATTACAATATCCGTAATTATTCGATTCACCACAACCTTTTGGACATTTTTGTGTGGGTGGTGATGTGATCGGTTGGTCTGTTGGTTGTCCATATGGATCAACTTCATTATCTGGTGGGAATCCTGTGCAATACACAGGTTGATTTACTTTAGATGATGGAGGTGTGAAATAATAACTATCACTCTTGATTCCATTGTTTTCATTCTTGTCAATTTGAATTGTAAATTCATCAAGTTGTACAAATTGTTTGATTAGAATGTAAATGCTAGAAAATTCAATAAAATCTGGACGATTGTAAGTTACTATTGTATTTGGAACGATGATTTTAATCGAAATCATATTTGGATCAAGTCCAAAGTTATGGCCATAAATGAAAATCTTGGTACCAACTCTTTGTACATTCGTGATAATAACATCTTGATCATCTGTTTTAACATTGATAATAGAGTTGCCAGATTGGTTTTTGAGTTGATCAAAGCTCATACCTTTGATATTCATTAATTTATCAGCAACACCATAGATTGAAATACCAAATTTCTTTTCAGTGAGAGCAAAGTTGTATGGGATTTCTATAGTTGTATTGTATGATACCCATGTGTTAGTATATCCTTTGACTCTTGTTGCCTTGAATCCAGTTGGTTTAAGACTCAAATCTTCAATATAGATATACGGATTGTGTCGAATTGAAATACCATTTATATCTGATGTTTCAAAATAAACTTGCATAGTTCTATTCTTTGATGTAACATCGATTGTATTCAAATATGTTTTGAAATTAAATATCAATGGTCCTTCATTATCACCTAGATCTATAAATTGGAAAAAGTTAATAAAATAAAAGAATTAAATTTGAAAATGTTATATATATTTACTTTGACAAGAGATTGGAATATTAAATAGAGATAAATCTGGGTGATTAATAAATGGATTAGTAACATAATAGGAACTTCTATATGAAGGAGTAGAGTTTGAAAAATGACCACTCGTATCTCGGAGTGTCAACTCTTTGATTGAAAATATTTGTGTTTTGCATATATTGAGATCAATGGTAATGTTAAAATCATAAACCCCTTTATATGGATCAACAGAATCACATGGTCCAAATGTAAATTGATAACCTAAATAGTCAACATCACTATTGATTGTAAGATTACCAGATTCTAAACCATTTAATGGATCTAATATTGTAAATCTCCATCCAATAGTTTGTGTATTGTTTGGTAATAATTCTCCTCTTAAAGTAGTTATACTACCAACAATTGGTGCCATTTCATCAGCGTCTATAGTTTTATATATATTAATACAAAAGGAATAAAAGAGTTTGACCAAAATACATACCCGATGAAGAAACATATAGAGAGGCATTTGCAAACAAAGACGAAAGAGTAGATGGTCCAACATCTTGTCCTTCAATATTGATAATATAATGTACATAGCCAGTAAACATTCTTGCAGGCATAAAAAAGTTACATGTATACAATTTTTTATCAACATCCCAAGAAAGATAATCCCATTCCATCTCATTCGTTTTGTATTGAGTGGCTAATAAATCACTGCAAATTAATTTGAATGGAATTATTTGAGTAATATCTGCATTTGTTACATTTAGAGAAACAATATTCCAAACACCATTGTTTGATAAATCAACATTATTTAAATCAAATGAAAAACTAGTTAAATCTTGGAATAGGATACCTAATTAATTGGAATAAAAACTTTTGATTAATATTAAATGCTTTTGTAATATTTTTTTTTTAAATTTACTTTTAGCTTTTGGTATGAATGGATTGTCTGAGGGAAGAGTAATACTTGTTCTCACATTATTCATCAACTTTAACATTAAAGTAAATCTTGATGGAGGGAGCATCTTTTCATAAATTGCGTAAAGAGGATTATTAAAAACTAAATCTTTACTGAATAGAGTATAAGAAATCATAGCATTTGATATAGTGAATTCTTTGAAACCAGATGGACCTATAGTAGCATTAAGACGAGTCAAAAGTTTTCCATTGCTGAGTTGAATATATTCTAATTTATTAACCGATGGTGCTATTTTATCTGTAAAAGGTGAGCTTTGTTAATATACTGTATATAAATTTATTTTCAGAATAAATATATGTTGAACAACATATAAAATATCATACCACTTGATGGAGCAAAGGCCATAGAATCTTTACGTGTTGTCCCAAAAATGATTATTGCTTGTGGATAATAGGTTGGAAGGAAAAAGGACTTTGTAAAAGTAATATTATTATAATTGCCATCAGAAAAACCAAATGGATAATCACTAAATGGATCGTATCTAACCTCATCTCCCACAACATAAGAATCAAATGTTTTGGTAATAAAACTACTAAATGTCAATGCCCCAGATCCTTCTTTGTAATATGTTTTAATATTATCGGCTCCCCCAATTGCATGAGTTGCTATTTGTAAAATATATAGGTTTTAGTAAAAGGATAAAGAAAATATTACATGGATTCATAAAACCTACGAGTGTTGTATAAAAGTGTTTTAAGGAGAGTAGGTTTACCAATTCCAACTGAAACAACACTTGCTGATATTACCAATGTGGAGGGATTGTTAAATGATTTGTAACCAATATAGGTAGCATTGTTTGGATTACCATAGACTGGATGAATAAAACCTGTGTAATTTGTTGAAAGAAGATTACAGATTGCAAATATTTGTGCCTCACCACTTGGATCTAAAATATTGACCAAAAATGAATTTGTGGAATTGTGATCGGTAAATGATACAAGTTGAGTTTCTTTTCCACTTAATGCTTTATTGTTATTATTATTATTAATTATTATTTATTAGTAGTTTATTATAATAACAATCTATTTCCTTTATACTTACAAACAAAAGGTGTTGCCACAATTAAAGAACGATATAAATCTCCTGAAGCCAATGAAAGATATACTGATGAGGCTGCTAAATCGCTATATTTAATTCGTACAAAAAATAGTTTGGTTCTAGTCCCCAGCACGAGAGTAGATTCAAAAAAGATAAAACTTGATGAGGCTTGAGAAATACTAAATTCTGTTGTATCTGAAGTAGCTGCTATTGAAAACATGTCTTCAGGTATTCTGTTTTTATATATCACCAATCTTGGAATAAAGTTTGAAAGATTTGTAGAGAGAGGTGGACCTTTATTATTAATTGGTTAGTATACTCTTATTAATATTGCTTTTAACACTGCTTACCAACACAAACATATTCAGGAAAATCAATAGGATATAATATCTCTTGTTTATCGTAAATATTAATTCGAGGACTTTGATTAACATTTGCTATAGAATATGCTGTTAGCAATATCCAATCACCATAATAGACAGAAGTAGGTACCCCAGAAGAACCAGTTATATTTTTAAAAGGAAATGATGAATCTATTTTTAAATGAATTGAAAAAAAACAAGAATTTACAGTAGCACCAACTCTAGAATTGACAAAAAATGAAATATTTTTATCTATTATAATTGGTTGAGCTATATTTCATCTATTAATGTTTGATATCATCACAACACAAATACAATATACTTACCCTCTGTGATCAAAGTAAAGAGTGACACAATTAATAATACTTTTACAAAAAAAACATCTATTACCTTTTTCATTGTAATCATTTACTTATTGATGAAACATAATGAATTAAAAATGATGAGGCCTGCCTTTCATAAGGAAAGACTGTGCCTTTTAAAATTTGAATGAGATTTTTACATTTAGCGAAATTTTTTTCAAAAAAACCTTTCATCCCATTTTAAACAAATCAGAATTATGTTGGTCAAAAGCTATCTTTTTACAGTTTTAGTAAAGTATAACCTTTGTTAATATGGTTTGGACAACACTATACGGCCTCCTACATTGGTTTGAGTAGTAGATCAATCATGAAGATTTGAATCAAAAATACATTGGCTTTGAGTTGAGGTCTTTTTAATTATTAATACCAACATTTGGATGCATAGATGGAAGAAAAGATGTTGGCTATTGGAATTTATTAATAAAGAGGTTTATGATTTCAGATATGCAGTCTTTTGAGAATGAACCTTTTAAATGGTGCAGTTCAACCCAGATACAAGCGTCTCTGGGAAAACAACACCATCCAGATCACCTTGTTTTTAGTAGAATTTTTAAAAATTTGGAGAATGGGTATAAAAAAAGAAAGTAGGCTTCGGAATAAATACCTTTGATGTTTATTTTATTAATTATATATTTTATCTAATTTCTTAATGGTACAGCTGGTGGACCTCTGATGGGACCTTTGGCAGCACCTGGTGGAGGAGGAGCAACACGAGCCCCAACTGGAGGTGGTGGACCTGCTTTGGCAATAGGAGGGGGTGGAGCAGCTTTCTTTACGCCAAAAGTGGGTGGTGGAGCTGGAGAGGATGGTTTAGAAATAGGGGGTGGTGGAGCGGCAGCTTTCTTTACACCAAAACTAGGTGGAGCGGCTACTGGAGCTGGAGCCATTGGTTTGGCAATAAGAGGTGGTGGTCCTTTTTTGGCACCAAAGGCAGGTGGAGGTGGTTGAGAGACTGGGGCTGGGGCACTTGGTTTGGCAATAAGAGGTGGTGGTCCTTTTTTGGCGCCAAAAGAGGGTGGAGCAGGCATTCCCATTCCCATCATACCACCGGGTGGTCTACCAGCGCCCATTGGACCACCACCGCCACCAGAAGATCCTTTTTCTGGTGCCAATACTGGTTTTGATCTATCATTTGTGGTGGCTTTCTTTAACTTTTTTCCTTTTTCTATAGATTTTAATAAAGCACCTCTTTCTGCTGTTTTGGGTGGGGTTGGTGCGGCTGGGGCTGGGGGTGGGGGTGGAGGTGGTGGCATTATGTATATGTGTTTTGGATTAAAAATTATAATAATAAATAAATAAATAGAGATCAACTATTAAATATGTGTATGTGTGAGATGGTTTGTTTTAATATACAAATAAATATAATATAATATACAAATAATATTTAAATAAATAAATAATATCTTTTTTTAAAAAATAAATAAATAAGTTTTGTAAATTTGATCAAAGGATTTTATAAATAAAAAAAGGAACCAATTAATTTGATAATTTGGATTTTTACTTTGATTTGTTTTGGGTTTTCTCTTTTTTTTTTTTTTGCCAAGATTTTTCAAAATTTTTTTTTTTTATGATAAAGGTTTTGTGAATGGATGGTTGATACAAATATGGTGAAAGATTTTTTTTTTTTCTTTTTCAAAAAAATATCTACATCAATTCAATTTATTCTTTTGTTTTTTTTTTATTGTGATAAAATTCGACACAACGAACAACCAAAACAATACTCTTCACCCTCTTCGTGTTTAACTTTACATTTACATCTTGGTAAGGCAGACTTTGGAGTTCTAGCTACTTCGTTTACTTTTTTATGACAATCATCACAAAAATGTGTTTTTCCCCAACAAAAAAATATAGAAATATTACAACAATATTTACATTTATATTCTCTATATAATTATTATTTATTAGTATTTTTATTTGTACATTATTATTACTATACATACATATATTCTTTTCCATGAATTTTACAAGTTTCATTTCCATTTGAACTACATCCTCCACAAATGAGATCTTCTACTTTAAAATCCACTGTATTTTCACCACATGCCTTTTCACCACCAAAATAAGGATTCTTTTAAAAAAGAGTAGTGAGATTAATAAACAGACATATCTATATATTATATATCAAATATAAAACAATACTTACTTTACATTTAAAACACATAAAATAAGAAAACCTTTCCATAACATAAGACTCTTTGTTATTAAACCATTTAGATTTGGTATCATTTAAATCTACACCTTTTTCAGGACCAAAATGAGATAATCTTTGTAAACCCTTAGATTGAACAATATCATATAAATCATTTATCGGTTTAATGTATTTTTCCAAAGAGGGATGAGACATATTTTGAGAACAGAGGGAGCATTTTAAAAATCCAAAAGATATACGTGAACTTGACCATCTCTTTGATATGATATTCTTACAACAATGATAGTGAAATATATGCCCACAATCCAATTGAATCGATGGTGCACTCTCCAAATCATCTGTCCAACATATATTACAATAATCATTCATTTTCTGATTTGTGTTGGATTGTTTGCAATCGGGATGAATACAAGGCAAGCATTCGAGTTCATTTCTTATACCCATACAAGGATGACCGCATTCCAATTTCTTTTTACAACTCTTGGCCTTTAATCGCTTGCACTCTTCATTGGCACAACCGTTTCCATTGCCACTATAGAGTAATGGAGTCTTGCAGTATCTACAGTGTTTGGTGGAATTGAAAATCTGATAGTCGGCACAAGTGAATCCCAAATGATAGGGATGAACCAAACATTCTGTGCAAAATATTGTCGAGCACTCGAGACATCTAAAACGATACTTTTTCTTGTGTTCAATGGATTCCCTACTCAATGGCTTACCATTGGCATCACATTCTATTCTAACACCATTCCCATCTGTTGACCAAGGTGAACCAAATGACATTGTTTGCGGTGGTATGATTTTCTCCATAAATATACTACAACTTGGACATTTTACAAAGTTTTCTTTATTTTTATTGATCACTTGATCCAACGATGCGCCTTGATAAATGGAAAACTCTTGTTCAGTCAACACTTGTTTAATATCATAGTTTGATATTGGTTTCTTGCAACTTTTACACTTTATTTTTGATACCTTTTTTTCATTTGATTTTGCCATTATAAAGTTGTGTAAACATTTTTTACAATATATATCTGAACACTTAATATAAATGTATAATATTAATATTATTAATATTATTATTATTATTTAAATCTATTATTGTACATACATCTAAAAATACTATTTCTTCAATTGGATACTGTTTTAAACAATCTGTACATTCCATTTCAATTTTATCTTGATCACTATTTTCTTGTTCACTCATTAATTGTTGAATTAATTTTTGATTTCTTTCCTCTTCATCATCCAATTCAATTTCTTTATTATTTATATTTACATTTGATTTTAAATTTGATGTTGAAGATGTAGTTGTTGTAGTTGTTGTAGTTGTAGTTGATTTATTATTATTATTATTATTATTATTATTTACATTTAAATTTACATTTGATTTTAATCTTTTAAACTCAAAATCAATAAAAGGATCAGTGGGACTTTCATAAAATGATCTAGGAGTAAATCCTTCATCTGGATACTTTCCACCAAAACTATTAAAACTATTAAAACTATTACTATTACTATGAATACTGTTGTTGTTGTTGTTATTGTTGTTGTTGTTATTTAAATTAAATTTTATATCGAGTGGTTTAGATTTAGTTGCTGTTGTTGTTGATGATGATGAAGATGAAAATAAATTTGGAGAATTTGGATTTGATGAAGGTGATTGTGAAATAATAGATAATATATTACTATTGTTTTTAATGAGTGAATTAAAAGCATCACCCATTACATTTGGATCTATGGTTTTCATCTCTTCCTCTCCTGAACTATAATCAGAGGAATAAGTTGATGATTGGTTACTATTATTTGTCCCATTATTATGTACACTATCATCATCATCATCATCATCATCCTGTTCTTCCCTCTCTTGTTCTGCTACTTTAATGATACTACTACTTGTTAAAACTCTAAATGCTTCATTTAAAAATTGACCAAAGGATGTATTTTTTTTATTGTTATTGTTATTGTTATTGTTATTCATCATCAATTGTGACTTTAACTCCATCCTTTACACCTATAATGCCTGTTTAATTATTATGTTATTTTCTAATATTCCTCCTTTTCCTATTATTAAGTACAATGGGTACCAATATTATAGTGGTTCACACTCTCTCTCCTGTCTACTCGCAAGTAGTGTTGTTTTAAAAAAAGTGTTGTTGTTGCTGTTGTATTGTTGTGTGTGCTATCTATGTTTCAAAAAATTGCTATGATATATTCTCTCCTTGAAAATAGAAAGAAATAAATAAATAAATACAAACACACCTCATTCATAATTTTTTATTTTTTTTTAAATTTTATTTTTTTTAAATTTTTTTTTCCCAAAATAGATGAATGGGAATAAAAACACATAAAAGAGCCCCATCTTTCAGGACCATCACCTTTTGGGTCGAGATTGAAGGAACACAATAATTGTTACAGACAATATTGACTAGGCAGTCTATGAAAAACATTAATTAATAATAAAAACCTTTTACCCCCTACACACATATACATAATATTGAATTTTTTTCATATAGATAGTAATACACAGCTTATATTATACAAATATACAAATACATATTTAGTATACACACTACACTACTCTGTTTGTCTATCTACCTACACTACTACTTTTGTCTGTTTTGAATCAAACCAGAACATACACCCAACACACACCACATCTTACAAAAAGTGTGTGAAGTGTTAGTTTTTTTTTTTTTTTTGTTTTTTTTTTTTATTTTTATTTTCAATTTCTATCCTTTTTTTCAAATAACAAATATAACCAATCTATTCAAATATTTTAATAGAACCAGAAAATAATATTACCATTAATTGCAATAGATATTTTGTTTATCTATTAGTTGATTGACATTATATTTTGATGTGTACAAATCAAATTCATTTTATTCCTATATCCGACCCTCTTCCTCAAGAACTCCATCATTGTCATTAGTAAGTAGATGTTTAATGACACCGTGAAATACCAATCCAATCTGTCTAAATTTCCATCTACTTTTTCCCAATCGTTGTTATTTTATAAAAATATCTATTTTTTTTATTTTTCACATTACACGATGTCGGACATCAAAAAATTTCCCTATAAAAATATCTTTTTTTTTTTTTTTTTTTTGTAAAATAGTTTTTTTAATTTTTAATTTCCTATCCTTTTTTCGTGCATGCATTTCAAAAACACCACCGCAGAAAAAAAAAAGACTTAACCTAGTCATTGTTGATTTTACTCTTATAATTTATTTTATAAAATAGTTACCCATTATAAATAGTAGGTTGTTTATGTGTGTTTTGAAAATAGAAATCTTTCATATACCTCTATAAACTCACACACTCTGCACACATAGATATATTTGATATATTTAATAATTACACATCCTCCCCACAATCAATCAATAATCATTCAATCGAATTGTTAAACATACATCAATTACACCCTCCCCCCACAAATCATTTTCAATTAAATCCTTTTTCACATGTGATCACCAAAAAAATTTTATAAAAAAGCCAAGTTCATTTTTTGTGCGTGAAGGCACGTCTGGTGTGTGTGTGTGTGTGTG
>AJWJ01000441.1:0-20262 GCA_000277445.1 Polysphondylium violaceum
ATATTATTTATTATTTTTTTTTTTTTTATTTTTGTAAAAAATAACTTGGTATATATATTACAATTCCTTATTTATATAATTGGTAGAACATGTAATAGAGTCAAGAACAGACTCGTACAATTCATTGGACAATCTTTTATAATCTTCATTGAGTTGTTTGTTACTCAATCCACCCTTGGTTGGGTAGTCAAAAATCCATGCGCACATAGCGGCATTTAAAATCTGTTTTTATTTTTTTAATATTATGTGTGTTAGTAATCTTGATTGTTTGTTTGTGTTTACATATTTATTATTCCACTCAATACATACTTGAAGAGCAACTCTAGCTTGTGATGAAGATGTATATTCTCTTGGAAGTTGTAAAAAGTCAAATAATTTATCCATTTCTCTCTTTGTTGTTAACATGACATTCCTATTATTATTGTATTGTTTTTATTAGTAAACATAAATCAACATCATTTCATTTTAAAATATAATAATAAATGATATATATGAAAACTTACATATGAATAAATTTTTCGGCTTCAGCCAAGTTATTTAAATAATTTGATTGTTCAGATTGAGATAAATCTAAATTTTTAATGTGGAGAATAGAGAAATCTCTCATTCTTTCAACGGCTTCTCTGATTCTTTCACGAATATCACCCAAGGCAATATCTCTCCAAACAAGATAATCATGTAGAGCTTGGCTGGTGGCAATTTCTTTGGCCTCTGGTGTCAAAATTAAGTCTTGATTCTTTTCATTTTCTTTTTGGGTAAAGGTCCAAGCTTGGTGAGAGTCACTATCTTTTTTACTAGAGACAATGACAAAATCCAATTCTGGACGTTGGAGAAAATTCTCAAGATTATTAACAATGACTTCATTGTCTTTGATGGTTTTGGTTCTTTGTTTGCTTCTTGATAAAATGAGACTTCCCATTCCATTGTCGTGAAGTTCTTGAACCCAATCTTTGGCGCTAACAAATTTATTGTCATCGTTAACTTTAATATTCATAGATTCAAGTGACTTTCCTATTATATTGTATAAAATAAATGGATTAATAACTGGACGAGTTTTTTTTTTTTTTGTCATATGCAAAAAATCAATTTTGATTTTCTCAACAAAACACTTACTTGCGACATCGCTTTCATGGGATTTACTATTTTGTGACAAGGACTCAAGATACTTATTGCCATGGAGTACAAGAGAGGCTGGTTGGAAAACCTTTGCAGCGTTCAAGTGTTGGGCACCTTGAAAAAATGAAGCTTTACAGACTTTGATCATTTTGTTTTGTATATATGTATGTTACTGTGTACTGGTATATGATTACTATTATTAGTAGGATGTTTTTCTTTGTGGATAATCTATGAGATGAGATTATTTGGTTTCCCTATTATTTTCCGAGTTATTTTGTAATTTTTATTGTTATTGTTGTTGGTAGGTGATTATAGGTGATTTTGTTTATAATTTATATTAGTTTTGCAAAATCAAAGAAAAATTAAATAAAAAAAGTTAAAAAAAAAAAAAAAATCAAAAAAAAAAAATATATATGTGAAAAAATGAAAAGGTATAAATACGAAAATGGAGTGTGAAGGGGTTTGATTGATTGATGAATGAATTGGTATATAGGAGTAGTGGTAGTATTAAAATTAGTATTATACACGTTTGAGGAAGGATGGGGGATGGATGTCTGAATTTTATAGATTTCAAAGAGGTATTGGACACTTGACAAAGATGTGCGACAATATGATATGATATGATATGATATTTTATTATCTATTTGTGTATTGTGAAAAATGCTCGATATGATTATATGGGGTAGATAACACACCAAAAGATAAAAATGATGGATGTGCTACTGAGTAAAAATATAAAAAATAAAAAAAGGGGTAAAATGAGGGTGTGTGTGAGGGAATATCAAGTTGTAGATTGGTTTACCAATAGATAGTTACGATTTGTCGTTGATTATAATATAATTGTGTGCGTTGATTTAAAATTAAAATTAAATGTACAAAAAAAGAAAGGATGTTTTAGTTTTTTTTTGGTATGATGGATTTAATTATATTATTATTACTACAAATATTATAATTTTAAAATATGATGATGATGATTTTTTGATTTTAAAAAAAGGTGCTCAACAATGCAGGCTATAAATAAACAACACCTTCACCACCCCACCACATTTAAATTAAGAAAATAATAATAAATAATAATAAATAATTACCTTTATATATTTTGAGAATTGGGGATGATATAGAGATTGTTCAATGAACCTTTTTTTTGAAAAAATTTAAAGTGGGGTGTTTTTTAATTTAAACCCATGCACGCGTTCATATGAAATATTTGAATATTTAATTTTAAAAAAATCATGGAACAAAGAGGGAAAAGAGATCAATTTTTTTTAAAAATTTTTGTTTTTTTTTTTTTTTTTTTTTAAAAAAATTGCAGTATTTGGATATGGCTGTTGCAACAACCAACAAAGCCTCTCGAGCTCCTCCTCACGGGTTGATACGAAAACGTTTATGTGCAGGCTGTTGTTGAGCAGTAGTTGTGGTGGTTATACTTGAAACAGCACTAGTGGTGCTTGTTGCAGAATCTCTCTTTTTTCTATTTGGTCAAATATGATTGTTAGTGTGTGTAAAGATGAGCATATGAACAATTGTTGTTGCTATTGTTTTTTGAAAATGTAAAATATATTAAAAGCAAAAGGTCAAAAGAAACACTGTGTTGTTGATGTTGTGTGTTTTTCAGATATTCTGAAAAAATTGAGTAAAATGTGAACAGTGTGGTTATGAGTGGGTGAAATAATAATTTAAACTAAAATATGTGTATATAAATGGTAATAAAATAAAATAAAATAAAAAAAGAAAAAAAAAAAAAATAATTAATATAATGAATACATACACATTTGTAGTTGGGGCAGCAGAAATTACAGCTCCTCTTTGGGGCACTTGATTTTGTTGTTGCTTTTGTTGTTGCGCTTTATATTTTGCCTTTTCCCATTTATTAAATTTCTCTAAGATAAGATTAAAATAGTAATATTTCCAAAATTAATATATGTTATAATAAAATAAGCACATGCATTATTTTAAAAATAAAATAAATAAATGTGGTGTGGTGTTGAGGGTGTGTTGTCATTGATGTTATAATATAGTAGTAGTAACAACAATTTATAAATAAATATAATTATTATTATATTATTATTATTATTATTATTATAATATATTTACTTTTCTTTTCTTTTTCCTTTGGTTTATCATCGACACCGGAGGAAGATGTAGTTGTGGTGGTGGTGGAAGATAAAGACGAGGATGGAGATGTGAAATCAATTTTCATTCTATTTATTCTTTCAGATTCTCTTTTCAATTCAGATTCTTTTTGTTTTTCGTTTAGCGCAAGATAATATTCATCTGGCGTATATGCATATGGATTAAAAACTTGGGGATTAAAATTGGATCCCTTTTCTTTAATTTCACAAAATACAATTAATTTCTCCAAGATTGAGGGATTTTTAAATGCTTGAGAGTTTCTTAAATTTTCATTGATACTAATTCCCTCTTGTTTCATTTTATGATAACGTAATATCTTTTCCAATATCACACTGTCCACTTGTCCTTTAGGCTGAGGTGGTATAAATGACAAATCTATTTGTTTGGTTTTCGTTGTCGTTGTTGATGTATTACTACTACTACTACTACTATTACTACTTTGATTGTGAGGAGGAGTACCTATTCCTAGTGGAGAATTTATTGATTTTGGATATAAATTATCAAAATCTGGATGTTTTGATACGGGCGGTGTAGATATTTCAACCGGTGATCTTATATCTGTTGGGGTATCTGGCTCACATTGATTTTTATCTAAATTATTCTCTTGTTCTGTATTCTCCAATTTTGTATGAATGATTGAATTGTCATTGTCGTTGGAGGGATATTCAAATTCATTTATATTGTTATCTTTTTTCCACATTTCTTTATCATATATTTCCGGTTGATTTTCTTTTGTAATCAATAGCCCATACGGCTTATCGTTGACTTTTGATATATTTAATAATTTATTATCTTCATCATCCTCCTCTTCTTCTTGTTGTGGTTGATTATTCTTATTACTATTATTATTATTTATCTTTTCTTCTTGTTTTTCTTGTTGTTGCTCTTGTTCATCCTCACTACTACTGTCTCCGTATTGGGAGAGTAAACTTAATGACATTGAATCTATTAATATCTCTGTTTAGATAGTTGTTTGCAAGTATCTGCACAGAACATATGAAACTTTGAGAAAAATGGGTGAAAAAATTCTGTAGTTCAAATTCATAAAAAAAAAAATTAAAAAAAATTAAAAAAAATTGCTGCACACTAACACTTCGCACAAATTAATTTTTGATCTTCAATCATCATCATTTTTTATTATTAATATTCCTTTCATCTCATCATTTTAATTTAGTTTATATATATTTATACCTATAACTATACATATACATACACAATGTCTATAAATACATTTCCTGTATCAACAGTTGTTCATCCAACAGTATTATTAAGTGTTGTTGATCACTACAATAGAGTGGCCAAAGACACAGACAAGAGAGTGGTTGGTGTACTTTTGGGATCAAATATGAAGGGTGTTGTAGATGTATCAAATTGTTATGGTGTACCCTTTGAAGAAGACTCTACCAATCCAAATATTTGGTTTTTAGATCACAACTTTCACGAGAATATGTTTGCCATGTTTAAAAAGATTAATGCTCGTGAAAATGTTGTAGGTTGGTATTCAACTGGTCCAAAGATCAGACCTGCTGATCAAGAGATCAATGAACTTTTTAGAAGATACACTCCAAATCCCGTTTTAGTCATTATTGAAGTACAACCAAAAGAATTGGGTATTCCAACCAAATCATATGTAACCATAGAAGAAGTTAATAAAGTATGTGTTGTATATCTATCTATCTATCTGTCTATCTAGCTAATACTAACCACACCAACTAAACAAATAATAGGAAACATCAGAATCAACTATGAGATTCCAACATATTCCATCATCTATTGAAGCTGTTGAAGCTGAAGAAATTTGTATTGAACACCTTTTAAGAGATGTTAAAGATTCATCCATTTCATCACTTACCACCCAAGTTACAGATAAAAAGATTTCACTTAAACACTTGCTCATTAACCTTCAAGAAATGTCTCATTACTTGCAATTAGTTTGTGATGGGTAAGATTTATATAGCTTTATTTATATATGTGTGTGCGTGCATAGATAGATATTAATATAGAGCGTTGTTGTTATTATAGAAAATTACCAGCAAATAATCAAATTATAGGATACATTCAAGACATTATTAATCTTTCGCCCAATTTGAATGCTAATGAAATCTCCAAATCATTTGCAGTACAAACCAATGATACAATGTCTGTTATTTATTTATCCTCAATGATTAGATCCATTATAGCATTACACAATCTCATTATCAACAAGACTGCCAACAGAGAAGCTGAAAGAAAAGCAGATTTAATTAATAATCCACCACCTGCACTTGAAAAACCAGAAACAAACGCTTTTGATAAAGAAAAAGAAAAAGAAAAAGAACAACCATCCAAACAAGCTTAAATTTAATTTAATTTAATTTATCCAATCAATCACTCAACCAACCAATCAATCATAATCAATACCGTTGGGTATGTTTGATAAATTGTTTAGAATCCAATTATAATATACCCATTATATACACACCATCACCACCACCACCACCAATATTAAAAAATGTATGATTTCCCTCTCCCCTCTAATTATAAATAAATAACACTTGAACACAAACAACCATGTCATTATCATTCTCGATTTATTATTAATTCAAGAGTGTCATCTAAATGATCATCACATGTGATCATGATCACCCCACACATATTTTTATTTTTTATGACCATCCCATGTTTTCAAAAAATTAAATTTCTTTTTCAACACCACACACCTGACAACTTTATACAATGTTTAAACAATCATCACACAACATCACAAGGAGATTGGTTCATAATTATTTTAAAAAAAATGTTATTTTAAAAAAGAATACACTCCTATTATCTTGTTTGCCTCATTCATCGAAACCATTGTCGTCATCACAATGTTTATTTATAAATACAAAGAATGTAGATTTGCATTCATTAATGTTTTATTCAACAGTACATCAACAAAAGTCACAACAACAAAAACAAGACCAGAATGATCAACAACAACAGGAACAAAATCAAAATAAACATAATCAACAACAACAACAACAACAACAACAACAACAACAACAGAAAGGAAACCTATTTACTATAGAGAACGGAAGAAGATTTTTAAATTATGTTTTCATGCTTGCTTTAATGACAGATGTTTATCTTTATCTAAGTCCAAACTATGGTAATGTATTAGATATTAGATATTAGATAATTGTATTCTAATAGAATATATTTAGATAAAATGGGTATTGTTGATCAATTTAATAAACAAAATTATAAAGAGATTAGTGAGATTGATAATCAAGATGAAAACCTTCCTTTGGCAGCGTGTATGAGTGATAAAGATTACTATATATTCCTCAACATGGTGCTATACAAAGCACCCTTTGAAATTGCATTTACATTGATAGATCAATTAAGAAAGACACTATATTCTGAGGAATGTCTGCATCTGTATGGAATTGATAGATTCTGTTTTTGGTTTCTCCAACAAGATGTAAACCAACTCTATGAGAGTGACGCATTGGCGCAATCCAAGGGCATGAATCAGTTTATCAGGGACAAGTTAAAGTATGATGCCACGTGTAAAGACATTATTCACTCGATGTTGATTGCCCATGTCGAGTATGATGAGTACCAAGACATCATCGACGTCAATGCCAAGCCGTGGAAAGAGTACCTGTACTTGCTTGACAAGGAGTGGAAGCCTCACTATGAAATCAGCGATCTTGAGGAATACCAAATCCACTCGACCAATGACGGCCTGGTGGCGGGTGTCGTCGGCGTGTTGTACGTATGGCTACGATCACTCTCCAAAGCCTCATTCCGGGGCAATCGTCTGCTCACAGCCCTCAACACAGGCCTGCTGTCGGGTCTTCTTGCCACGCGTTCGCGCAATGTAACCAACTCGTCGCCCGCCTGTTTTAATCACATTGACAGAGAATCCTTCTTTCGGGTGGCCACGCTTGTCTCGTACACCACCGCCATGTTTATCTGCAAAAAGCACTATTTCATCCTGCCCACCCTTGTCGGCATTCTCACACCCGCATCATTCATTGACAAATACCTAGACTTCTCAATCAAGGTGTCTCCAACAATCGTCGATCACACCAACTGGTATAAATAAATGATTATATCTATTTTTGTATATATTATATATATATCTATTTTTGTACAAATCTATCTACTGATATTCACCACACCCACACACGCCAAACTTGTATAACCTTTAAAAAAAACAAGATCTCGCAACTGCCCCCAGGATTTTAAATTTTCATTCAATTTGATTTTTTTCATTTTTTTTTTTTTAATTTTAAAATAATTTTTTTATAAATTTTTTTTGTGAAATTTTGATAGGTGAATTCTGCCCTGTCGCCCACTTTTCTCTGCTCCTATATCCAATTTATTTATTTACCCCTACTCACTCCACATCTAAAAATATTTTTTGTGTGTCTTGGAAATATATTTGTCTGTCCCATTTATTTTTATCATAAATATATTTATATCACCACACCCCATCTCACCCAAACACAAGGAAAATTAGAAAAAATTAGAAAAAAAACAAAAAAAAAAAAAAGAAAAAAAGAAAAAGAAAACCGCACAAAGATAAAACAGTGTACAGCTTTAGGAAACACAAGAACAACACACTTTTTCGGAAATAGTGTATTTAAACATACATACATCATCAATCAATCAATCAGACAATTATAGAATTACAGCATAGGAATTCAATATATAAATATATTTATTCTCGCACCAAAACAAGCAACAAAACAACATAATATAATATAGATAGATATGGAAATAGTGGATTCACAACCTTCTCATTATAGCGCATCGGGTGGAGAGAGCAGTAATGGTAGTAATTTATTCATACATTTAAGGGAAAACGAACAAGATGGCATCTCTTATAGAAAACGAACAGCACCACCCAAATTGGTCAAACACTACATCTTGGGAGAGGTGTTGGGCGAGGGTGCCTATGGTAAGGTCAAAGACGGAATGGACTCTTTTACCCAAAAAAGGGTTGCAGTAAAGATACTCAAACGAGCAAGATTAAAAAAGATTCCCGGCGGAGAGGCATCGGTGCTCAAAGAGATCAACATCACTAAAAAACTTCATAACAAACACATCATCAAGTTGATCGATCACTTTGTCATTGAAGAAAAAGGTAAACTATACATTGTCTATGAATACGTAGGCGGAGGAACCCTTCAAAATTTATTGGAAAACTCACCAACTGGTAAATTACCTGCACATCAATCACAATTGTAAGTGTGGTCTAGTCCTTGTTGTTGTATTATTCACCAATTGGTACTAACATCATCATCATCATCATCACATCATCAACAAACTATAGCATATTTAAACAATTAATTGCAGCAATTGAATATATTCATTCGGAAAAGATTTTACATAGAGATATTAAGCCCGACAATATCCTCTTTACCCATTCAAATGTACTCAAGTTGAGTGATTTTGGTGTATCTGAGGATTCTTCATTATTGGAAGATTTTGAGTGTTTGTCGAGAAGCTATGGCTCACCTGCCTTTCAACCTCCAGAATTGACACAATTTCAAACTACCTTTTCTCCTTTTAAAATTGATATTTGGGCAATGGGTGTTACACTGTATGTATATCTGTTGTTGTTGTTGTATAGATATAGTAGTGATTCTAACGCTATAATACTCCTACGTATAGGTATTTAATGACCATTGGTAAATTTCCATTCTCTGGGAGTAATATGTTTGTTTTATTTGAAAATATTTCAAAATGTAATATAGAGTTTCCCAACAACATAGATAGAGATTTGGTTAGTTTGATCAAAGGAATATTGCAAGTGGATCACAATCAAAGATATAGTTTAGGTCAAATTAAAAATCATCCTTGGTGTACAAAAGAAATTGATGAGGATGAACCTTTTGTAGAACTATTACCCGAAACTAAATTTGCACCATTGGCAATGGCATATGGTCAAGACGATGACGATGATTACGATGACGACGAGTTGATATTTGGTTATGAAAATGATGCAAACTCTATTCAAGTTCATAATGGTGATCATCATCAATTTAACAATCATAATAATAATAATAATAATGGTAGTAATCATAGTCATCATATTATCAATAATCATCATGTTCATCATTTTGAAGACTATGGTTTCCAACCAACCCAATTACCACCCACTGTACATATTAAACAACCACAACATAATCATCATCAACATCATCATCAATTCCAAGGTGAAGATATCAATGATCACAATATGGTCAATAGTCATCATCACAACAATGACAACACTATACCCACCATCACCACTATGGTTAGCTCTGATTCTCAACCAGATCTATATATTCCTGATCATATTCCTACTAGCACCAATGATCCCAATAGAGCATCTCCTCAACCACCCCTTAGAAATTCTAGTGCCAGAAGACCAAAGATTACATTTGAATCTCCTCAAACTAAATCTAAATGTACAATCAATTAGATATATTATATAATATGTGTCATACATACACACACACACACATTCAATATAGTTTATATATTTATAAACATCGATTATTATTATTTTTACAACATCATTACTCTTTATATCCTTCCCACATATGCTATTTTTTATTGTACATTTTTCTTTATATAATCCATATTCAAATTAAATCTAGCAGTGGTTTAAAAACCACTATATGTATTGGGATGGGGGTTGTATATTTAATCTATAAATGGATTTTAATATACACTTTTATTTCGCGTCTATCTAATCTGCTATTTATTTTTATTTACAATAACAATACTTATTATGATCTCTGTGTATATAGAATTCTGTCTCTTCTTTCTCTCTGTCCCAAACATTTCCAAATAAATAAATTATTTTTTAAAAAAAAACATAGATGTATTTAATTTAGTGTTTAAATGATTGATTTATTGTATATATATGGTATATGATATTGTGTATGGGAAAAAAGAAAGATTAATGACCACCAGATTGAGAGTTTAAATATACAATATATTGATCATAATCTAATCTAGTTTGTTCAATATTAAATACTTGTTTTTCAAATACACCATCAGCAATATACAAAATTCTATCAGCATAACATTCAATATCTGGATTATGAGTGACCATAATACATGTTGTTTTTAATGTTAAATTTAAATCTAATAAAAGATCCATGACCTCCACTGTATTCTTTGTATCCAAATCACCTGTTGGTTCATCCAATAATAATATCTCTGGTGAATTTGCCAATGCTCTCGCAATTGTTCTATATATTTATAAATATATTAATATATATCTATAAACTAATATCTATCTATATCTATATTTACACTCTTTGTTGTTCACCACCTGATAACTCTGATGGTAAATGATCTAATCTATCTTGTAATCCTACCACTAGATATACAAATATATTAATAAGTAATCTTGAGATATATTTTTATATTTTAGAAAACATACAAGTTAATAATTCGATTGCTCTTTTCTTTCTTTCTTTTTCAGATAATTTCCCCAATATAATCATTGGTAATTCAACATTTTCATAGGCAGACATTGTGGCTAAGAGATTAAAGGTTTGAAAAACAAAACCAATCTTTTCCAATCTAAGTTTAGCTAAATATTCATCGGTAGAGTCGACTGAAATTGGATGAGCAAACAATTCAATTACACCCTCTGTTGCTCTATCTATAGTTCCTAATAAATTTAATAAACTTGTCTTGCCACCACCAGATGGTCCTCTAAGCATCACAAACTCTCCTCTTCTAATTGGTAATAATTCTGAATCTGATGCTAAATGAATGTCATTCAATGCTTTAACTTGTTCCTCTCTACCCGCAATTTTATAGTCTATTCATATTGTATATTATTAGTAAATCATGTACTCTCTATATCTCTATATATCCCATCTTTGTATCTGTCTCTGTCTATCTATATATTACTATCACCATTTCTATTATTGCAAGGATATTATTCATTAATAGGGCAAAAAGGATCCCTGGTTTCTAACTTACGCTTTGAAACATGTTTAACCTCCACAACAACTTCATCAAATTGTTTTTTTTGCATTTTGTATTATTGTCTTGTTGTTTTTGATTGAGATTTATAAAAGATAGTGTGAATGTTTTGTTTGATATTACAAAAATGAAAAAAAAAAATGAAAAAAAAGGTGTGTGATTTATTGGTTGTTTGGGAAATAAAATCGTAGAGTTGCTATTACTGTTTAGGTGTCTTAGTATTGATTTTTTTTTTTTAATTTAATTTTTTTTATTTTTATGAGAATTTGCTACGTTTTTTATTTTTTTTTATTTTTTATTTTTTCATTCTTTGTGCAATGTAGGAATATTCATATTATGAGGTTATGAAAATTGATCACATGCATAGGTATTTATTTGTTCATTATTGTTTTTACATGTCTGATTGTCTGGTGATGAGTTTTATAAGAAAACTCTTCTTTTTTTTTTAATAAATGAATGAGATAAGTTAAATGACATTTATTAATATTTATATATAAATCTATCCATTTAAATACCCTATAGTATGTGAGAGATATTTTCAATCACAATGAAAATATCAAAAGTAGATAAAATAAAATTTGGGGTGGTATGATTGTCAGTGCTTAACCCCACTTTCCAAAAGGTGAAGAGGAGAGATATATATAACTGGCAAATATAAAATGATGATCATCACATGGTGGATTATTAAAACACTCTAATAAGAAACAGTTTATGAAAGAGGTGCATTTAAAGTTTGTACAAGCCAATGTTGGGGTGGGTTTAATTGGTTAAAATACAAAATGGTTAAATTAGGGTTCATTTGTTGGAAGATTCCCACACAACACATTATTGTTTGATTGTAAGCACATGATTTGATAAGATGGGCAACAGAAACAACAAATAAATTGCCCAAAAAAAGATTTTTGAAAAATTTTTAACAAAATCAAACCCCCGACAATGAAAACGCCCACCAACAATACACCTCTCTCCAATCATGTGGTAATTTGCCAACATCAACAGCCCATTTATTCAATCAATTCAATTTAAATCATTAAGTGATTAGATTTCAAATTTAATTTAATTTATTTTTTTTCATTTTCATCAATGATGGTGATGATAGAAAAAAAAAAAAAAAGGTATAAATAGGCAACTGCAGTGTATTACTAATTATCATTAGTGTAATAATAACAAAGTTTAAAGATGTATAATATTCCAGCCAATTTAAAACCAACTATCAAAAGTTTTGATTTACCACCTCTCCAAGGTGAAACCAAAGAGTTTGCCCCACAAGCTTGGTTTTTAGGTCCAAAGGTAAGTTTACAAATAATTATCTTTCCATTATTTATCTATATGCTAATATAAATTGTTAATTATTTAAAATTAAAGTCTGAAAATAGAGATTTATTAGCTGAACTTGTCACCTCTGGTTTAAAGAGACATGTTGATGGACGTCTTTTATTCCACCCAGAAGATGCCCCAGTTTTTGATGAAGACTTTAAAAAAACTCCAGCTTATTTGAATGCCACTGATGATATGAAGAAAAAAACTGATCAACTTCTTACTTTTCTTCAAAAATCACTTCCATTTTCTTCTCTAAGATATGTTGGTCACATGTGCTCTGATGTTGTATGTATACTTTATATTTTAAAAACCAATCCCATTTATTATAAATAACAACAAACTAATCTTAAATACTCTCTATTATATAGACTATTGCAGCTGCAGTTGGTTATATTAGTACTATTTTATATAATCCAAATAATGTAACTATCCAAGCCTCACCAGTAACCAGTTACATTGAAATGGCTGTTGGTAATGATCTTTGTAGAATGGTTGGTTTTGAATTCCCAGTTACCAAATCAACTGATAAAAAGAAAAAGAAACAATTAAAAGATGATGCCATCTACCCATCATGTCACTTGACTAGTGGTGGTACAGTAGCCAATTGTGAAGCTGTTTGGGCCAGTTATTGGGCCAAATTTGTTCCATTAGCTTTACAAGAAGCTTTAATTCATGAATCAGATTTAGCTGCTGCCAAAGACATTACTGTTAAGCTTTGCAATGGTATCCCCAAAAAGTTATCTCTCTTGACCTCATGGGAAGGTGTTAATATCCCCGCTGATGAATGTGTTGCTCTTCCATATAGAATTGCTGATCTCTGTAAATTGGATCCAAGTAAAGTTACTTTTATTTGCAAACAATATCATCCATCCAACGTTGGTCTTCGTAAGTTCCTCAACAAGCATGAATTAAATGACCCAGTCCTCTTTGCCTCTGCCTCTGGTCATTACAGTCTTCCAAAAGCTGCTGCTCTTTTAGGTCTTGGATCCGATTCATTAAAATTAATTCCAGTTGATCTCCACACCAGAATGGATACTACCAACTTGAGAGCTCAATTACAAGCTTGCATCAGTCATCATATTCCAATTATAAATGTTACTTGTGTCCAAGGTAGCACTGAAGAATCATCTGTTGATGATTTTGCCACTGTTGTCAAGTTCCGTAAGGAATTCAATCTCAAAGGTTTAGAATTCTTTACTCATCTTGATTATGCCTGGGGTGGTTACTACCTCTCTTGTATTAGAGACGATTATGAATTGGAAAACCCAGAGACTGATGTCTACAAACCACAACCAGCCAAAAAAGTTGCAACCCCATTCAATTCAACCAACAACCTCGATCCAAAATATTTCTGTTCCAACTACTTTGAAGCTCAAATGGAAGCCGCCAAACATTGTGATACCATGACCATTGATCCCCACAAAGCTGGTTACATCCCATATCCAGCCGGTTCTGTTCTCTATAGAAACAAGAGATTCAGAGATATCCTTGTATTTACTGCCACCTATATTGGTGGTACCAACTCACCAGGTGCCGTTGGTATCTATGGTATTGAAGGTAGTAAACCAGGTGCTGCTGCTGCTGCAGTTTATCTCTCTCATGCTATCGTCCGTACTAGTAAATCTGGTTATGGTCAAATCTTAAAGAGAACTCTTTTAAACACCAAACTCTTTTACCTAAGATTATTATGGTTAGTTGGCGCAACCGATAACTTTACCGTCACTGGTATTCCAATCCCACCACCACAAGCTCAACTCGATTCTCTCAAAGCAAGACTTATTGTCAATGGTGTCATGATTAGCAGTGAAGAAATTTGCAAAGATTTGGCATTAGTTCAAGAACTTGCCGAAATTGGACCAGATCAAAATATCATTTGCTACACCTTTAACTTTAAGACCCCAGCTGGTGTTATCAACACTGACTACCAAAAGTTATTAACCTTTAATCAAAAGGTCTATGAAAGATTTGATTATGTTCCAGAAACTGGTATGAAAGAATTTGATGTCATTGTATCAAATACCGATTTCCTTGATCACTATGGTACTCCATTCTTGACTAATCTCGCTTCTAGAATTGGTGTCACTAATGCTCCAGCTGTTGGCGTTGCTATTCCAGCCATTCGTTCAACTATTATGGATCCATTTGCCAATGAAACCACTCAAGGCTCTGCTTTTGATAAAGTCATGTCAATCTTTAAGACTGAAATCACAAAGATTGCCGCTTCAATGGTTCAAGAATCTGCTTAAAATGAACATTTCATTAATATAACTAAAATAAAAATTAAATTTAATTATTGATATTTATTTTAATAATAATATTATCTCTGGGAAATTGATCTATTCAAATCATATGGTGTGGGTATTTTCACCATTACTATTATTGCTACCGTTTTTTTTTCTCAAAATTTTGTTTGTGAACGAGTATTTACCCAATAATTTCATTCACGCTAAATCTATGAGTGTAAAATGGTTTTATTAATAGTACTATTAGCTTTATTTTAATACTGTATCACATATTGCACTACTCTTTTTTCAATTTTGTGTGAAGTGGTGGTGTTGAAAAAGAATGGGTGTTCGCTTTTTTCAACAAGTTATTTTTGAATATCACATAATTATGAGTGTGAAGTTGGGTGAGTGTGTTTATTACAACTTTTTTTTTTTTCAATCATATCGTTATGATATATCATTGCCTTTATCCCAATGAAAAATAATAGTGAGAATTGTATTATGACTTGTTAAAAAATATTTATTTTATTATTATTATTTTATTATTTAATATAATTATTGATTTGTTTCTTTTGGGACAAAAACACTATAAAAATTATTTATATCTTCTTTTTCATTTTATCCATTAAAAAAAAAAACCAATAATGAAACTTAATAAAATCATTTCAATTTCTTTATTAATAATTGTTTTAATATCAATTCAACCTTCATTGGCTAAAAAACCAACTCAGCTTAAACAAGAACCTAATGAACCTGATCTCTCTGATTTGACTGAACAAGATTTAAAATTATTACAAGACGCTGAAGATTTTTTAACAAAAGGCAATGAAGAAGAAGAACAACAAAAGTTTTTCTGGACAAACCCTCCTACTGAAACAGAAAACCCATATGTAACAATGTTTTTTTCAGCTGCTGATGGTTTTGTAAATGGTTTTATTGTAAGTATTCATTTTTTTTTTTTAAAAAATCATTATTATATGAAATTCTCATTTTTTTAAAAAAATAGGATAGTTTGAATCACTCCAAGGAAGCAAATTGCTCTACTCAAGCCAGACTAGTTATGGACGAGTTTCTTGATCTCTACAAGGTTTACTATTTGAAAGGCAACAGTTCAAACAACTCTACTTTATTTGAGAGTATCCAGGATATCTATAATGATTCTTTTAATTTTGTGCAAAAATGCCATTTCCAAACTGCATTTTCCAATGCTTTAAACTTTGCTTTAAATTTAGAAAGAGGGTATTTATAGGAAAAAAAAGACTAATTCGTTTTAATATTTTTTACTCACCATTGTTTTTATTTCAGCAATTTTGCACAAATTAGAAAAGATATTCAAAAGTTTTTACTTGATCATGCTTATGAGGTTAGTTCTGATGTTAGAGTTTGTATTTTAAAAATATGGATTTTTTGATATTCAAACATATTAATCTTGATACTATATTTTCCAAATAGGGAATTGCTTTTGCTTATATTACTCAAAATTGGAAAAATATAGGATATTATGCAGGTTCAATTGCAGAATTATATCTATTTACTGCTCCTAAGGCTTAAAAATGTTGAAAAGAGGAATTTTTATAAAAATAAAATATTTTCAAACTCGTAAAAAAATTGGATTAGACTTTAAAGTTGAAAAAAAAATAAAATTTTCTAAAATGAGATATGGCTAAAAATTGTAATTGTCTCGTATTTCGAGATCTTTTTTGTTTTAATTAGGAAAAATAGCGTACAAAATTATTTAAAATTTTCAAATTTTCAAGTTTTCCTCATTGGTGTAGTCGGTAACACTCTAGTCTTTCACACTGGTACCTCGGGGAGTTTTTTTATTTATAATCTCATCTGTCGGGTTATTTTTATTTTGTCCTCAGCACGACGGTAAAAGGCTGGCTTCTCAACGAATCACCCACGGTTCGACTCTCAACACCTACACGTCCACACGGTAATGACATTATAGACCGCCTCAATAAAACTGTCTCTTCCACTCAAATAGAATGGTTTAGTAAAAAAATTTTTTTAATATGTAATCTTTTTTTTTAATATGTAATCTTTTTTTTAATATGTAATCTTTTTTTTTAATATGTAATCTTTTCAATGTTGAAAATCTCAAAAACACCTAATCTTAATTGATTATTTTTCTAGTATGTCTAACAACCATTTAAAGATGTTTAAGCTTTAAATCACTAAAGCATAAACAGTGAATACCTCGACTCCTAAAAATTTTATTTTATCAAGGTCTATATTTTAATTAAATATGGATGATCTATAAGGTGTAGATCATATATATTGTATTATAGATGGAGGAGGTTTGCCTACCTTACAAGATATCTAATATGATAATATCTGTATGTTTACAATGGGTGAATAAAAACGAATGAATCTTTATTTTTATAAATTTAAAGTTTTTATGTTTTGAAAATCATGCCAAATAATGCGCAATGATTAACGTGAGGATTTCAATCCATTACAATATTCTGTATGCCCATTCCTCTTGATTACCAAACCTTTTTATACTAATATCTATCCAAAAAAACTTAATCAAATCGTTCTATTGTATATTAATCTTTATATTTATATATAATTTGACGTTTTTTTTGCGCATTTTTTGGCATGATTTTTGAAAACATTAAAACAACACCAATAGTGAACATACACATATAATCATAATTTATCTTGGGAGCACGGCAACCCTCCATCATACAATAGGTGATATACACATTATAGATTATCCATATTTTAATAAATTTAGAAAATTCTGGGGTAATAAAATCGATCAAATATAATTGAATGTACCATTTATATTTTTTCAATAATGATGAGTTATCGTTTATTCTATAAAAACCATGCTTTTTCATCCTTAGGGAAAATGTGAAATTGTTATAGGAGATAAACTATTTACTTATTTTTATAACCACAAATGGAAATCAAACGTTCAAGCTATGTAAGGGAAGGATATTTTATATTGTGTGCTAGGTCTATAATACATATAAATTCATTCTATCATTAATGCTAATTTAATCGAGTGTCGTCGAACAATATCAAAATGTAAAAGGACATTTTTCAGTTACACTAACCTTTTTTACAATGTTTATTTTTTTAAATTAGATTATTGTTCCAAAAATCTAGGTAAAAAATAGATTTCACAATTTTTTAAAAAAAAAGTCACAGAACTAAAACATAATAGGACTCCAAAATTTTTAAAATTTTCTATACTATTTTGTTTAATTTTTGGAGGGTGTTAGTTTGAATTTTTATAAACTCTTTAAAAAGTTATCACTATCAAGTAAGTACCCAATAAATCATAAAAAATCTATAACTAGTAATATTGGAGAAGCTCATATCATAAACATTTTGATTCAAAAATATAAATTAAAGAAACATTTCTCGTCCTGGTCAAAAGATAAAAAACCAAAAAACCAAATTAATATGTTTATCTCCGTCGATTCCAGTATTTCTTCATCCCATTACCATAGGAGATTTTCCCAGGCAAAACTCTGATCTGAGAAATCATTCTCTTTTTTTTTCAACCAAAAAAAAATCTTAATTTTTGAAAAAAAAAATCATTTTTTGAGTTTTTTGAGAGAGAATTAGATTTTCAAGAAAATATATTATCTTTTTTTGTAAATGAAATGCTATTTATATTCAACGAATGATGACACACAATTCAAATTAATATCTAAAAGTAATAATAATAAGAATTAAATGAAAATAGCAACAATATCAATATTTATTTGTATTTGTTTTTTGTCCGTGTGTTTAGCTGCTGATAATGGCTTAACATTGTATGTTGACCCCAGTAGCACTAGTATCGATCCTAAGTGTGGAGGTAGTATTGATAATGCGTGTACTACTATGCCCAAGGCATATAGTTCCTATCTCGCACAAACAGATGGAACCAACACAACCCAATTGACATTACAACTCATGGACGGTGTTTACAACGCCTCTGTCAATGGTGTCAATGTGATGACTGATAACATCTACTTGACCTCCTTGGTGGTCTCTTCATACTCGAACAACAGTGCCAATGTCATTCTCACTGATTCCAAAGGAATGCTGCCCTTCTTTTACTATAAGCAACAGGGCAACGTCGCTCAAAATTTGGGAGTTATCAATGTCACATTCACCAACTCTGTCTCCATTGTCTCATCCAACTCTATGGTATCTGTAGGGTTTATCAATTGTGTGTTTACCAATGCCTCTTCCATCTATAGCCCACTCTTGTCTCTTTTAGTCAACATTGGCCCCAATGCCCAAGCACCATCACTCAATTTTGGCAATTGCACCATCTCTGGTATCACTTTGGATCATAGTTTGAATGTGATAGAGACCCAAAACTACACTGTCTTTGTCGACGGTCTCTCTATTGATCAATTATCGGCCAACAGTGCATTCTCTATCCGTAATGGTTTTGTCACAATGGTTAGACTATCGATGACCAATTCATTTGGTGCCCAATCTCCTCTACTACTCTATCAATGTGGTCTATCTATGAGATCATGTACTTTTAACAACAATAGAGGTAACTGGGGTGGCGCAATCAAGATGAATAGTGATGGAAACTCTTATGATGCCACCATCACAACCTCTAGCTTTACCAACAACATCTCTCCAAACCAAGGAGGTGCTCTATTCATCTCTGGTGGAAACATTCAATTGACCCAAAGCACTTTTGTGTCCAACTCTGCCTATGGTCCTGGAGGTATGGGTGGTGCAGTGTACATATCCTCACCTCGTTTCACTATTGATCAAGGTATATTCACCAACAACACTGCCAAAAACCAAGGTGGCTCATTATTTTTGAGTTTTTGCGGCAATGCATATTTCTCTGGTACCCAATTCAATGATAACTCTGCTCCTGAAGGAGGTGCCATCTATACCAGTGGTTCGACAGTCACCTTCAATACTGACTCTTTCTCTAACAACACTGCTGCTTACCATGGTGACCAAGTGTATTGCTTGTCATCAAACTTTAGCATATCATCCATTTACAACACCGCCACCAACAGAACCGCTTACTATTGTCCTAATCAAGATTGCTCTTTCTCTTCATCCTCTTTCAAATGTCCTCCTGCAGAACCCTCCTCCTCTTCTAGCGATAATACACACTCTACCTCACATTCTGATAACCCCAAAAATGATGATCATAAAAAGATAGTAATTGCTGTATGTGTTTCCATTGCAGGCGTTGCATTGATTGCTGCAGTCTCGTTTATTATCTATAGACGTCACCATCATCATCATCACCGTCATCGTCATCATCATCATGACCATCATGAAACCAAATCTTTAATTTACCAAAATTAAATAAAAAGTTTATCTTTCACCTCAATATATATTGGCATCATTTTCCTATTACAAAAATATAATTTGAATTTAAAACATAATCCAATATATGTATGATCTACACCTTATAGATCATCCTTATTTTATAAAAAATTATATCATCGAGTCTTATGTTAAACAAAAGATGGGGAGATCCGATAGCCAAGTTTTGTAATTAAGT
>AJWJ01000442.1:0-20249 GCA_000277445.1 Polysphondylium violaceum
TTTTTTTGGGCTTGTAGAGAAAATGTGTCGAATGAAGGGATGATGAGGTGTATTAACTGTGAATCTTTCTCGTCTTTTCGTTCTCTTTTAATTTAAACAATAATAATGGGAGTGCAGTAATTTACTTGATGCAGACGACTGTTGTTGTATGTAGAATATTTATATTATTTCTTATCTTTTCTACCTATTATTATTTTATATTGATGTATTGTATGCTATTTTATGTTGTTTGATCAAGATTGCATTGCCGGTCCCTGATATTAGTGTATTAATTAAAAGAAAAATGTTGTGAGATGATAAAAAGAGTTGAAGTGATTAAGAATGAAAAAGATGGATGATATAGGTTGTGAAAGAAAAAAAATAAGGAAAAAAAAATTTAAAAATTTTTTGATTCCCCCATCCACATCGATTTTTTGAATTCTTTCATCTCCGGACTTCATGTATACACAAAGATCCTTGTAAAAGGTTGTATCATTAATCTACTAATGGGAAAACTATCTAATCTAGAGTGGTAAAATATGTACATGTTTATTTTTATTTTAATTTATTTTCTATTCTTTGAAAAAGTTGGTCTTTGGTAATAGATTCATTTTCAATATCAAAAACTAGTAATTTATTCCTTGACTTGCTCCCCTTATCAAGGTTTATGTTTCTTTTTTTAATTGAAAGCTCCTGATTTGTGTGTGGATGTGTGTTAGTGGGTGTGTATGTCTATTATTTTTCTGTGGTCATATGACCTATTTTTATTTTTAAACACATTATGTACCTTTGATAGAAACTCGATCAATTCTTTATTTGCAGCACCATCTATTGGTGGCTGATCGATCCTGACAGACAAGACATTATCTTGAAATGATTCAATCGATGACTCTTTCGCATTTGGACGAACATCTATATATATTTTCACAGAGTTTTGCTCTTGGTCATTTATCGTTGTTTTCTTTTTACTATCATTCTTTGTTGATGATGACATATTGAGTCGAGATAAAGTAAAATAATATCTTTTATTTAATAAAGGGATATGTACTCTACTTGTAAAAATTGAAAACATATCATATGTAAATGTGTGTATGTGGATGTGAAAACATATGACACCAAATAATATTATGAAGCAATAGAAAAAAAAAAAATAAAAATAAATAAAAATAAATAAAAATAAATTCTATAGATAGAATTCTAGAAAGGAATATATGTTTGCTATTTATTTTAATTGATTTATTTTATACACTATAGGAACAGTTGAATATATTTACAAACTTTCTTATAAAAGAAAGATGGGTGATGTGTTTGTGTGACATATATATTATAACGACATCTATACATTATTCTACATTAATCGGCACAGAGATTCGATTTCTATGACCAGTTTCGTCTGTATATTTTAATTCTATTTCAGTATTACTCTTACCAAGATTATTAGTGGGGATTGTCGATTGGGAATGACAGCTCTTTTCATCATTTTCACCTTTATAAATAACATAAAACAGCATGTGTTCCTGAGGATTGATGGGAATGATAGCCGGTTTGTTTTGCTCACATATGATAGCACTACCCCTAATATCTGGGATTGTAATTTTTTTGCTGATGTCTGAATCATTTGATAAAAGGTTTACCTCTAAATCAACCAAATCGAATCCATCATTAGTAATCATGAATTCAACTTTATTGTTTTGTTTCTATGTTGTTCATTAGGCCACCAGTATATTAGTATTTATTTGTATATATTCAAGAGAGAGCGCTGTGTTTAAATTTTACCTTTTTATCAAATTGAAGGTTTTCTGGTTTAATTTTAATAGGGCACATTCTATTGTTATTCTATTTATTTATGATAGCAAGTGTTTATAGAACTATATATAATATATGATATTTATAAATGTCCATGGAGTGCAATTTGAAAAATTTCAAAAAAGAAAAAAAAAAATTTTAATTTAATTTAATTTTCGAAAATATCCCCCTCCACACTCCATTTCCCTTGTATTTTTTACTTTTTACTCTGACAGTATGCAATTTGAAAATTTACAAGCATAACTTGTAATATATCAATATATGTGTGTGTGTGATGATTTGTTTATATTCTAAGCGTGATTTCAATTGTAAGATTTCTTTGTGCTTCAATATCTATACAGCACGCATACGGAGACGCACACGCACGCATTACTATTAATTTCCCTAAAACTAAATGTGATCGAAAATACTTTTGATCATTAAATAAGATGATCCTATTCTATTCAAATATATTTGATTGCAGAAGAAAGAATGGGAAAAAATAAATGATGTGTTTTTCTTTTTTTTTCTTTCTTTTTTTTTTTTTTAAAAAAATTTTTTTAATTAATTTTTTTTTTGCATTTTGAACATCAGCTATTTTTTTTTTTTAATTTTTTTTTTGCCCCATTTTTTATATTGTTATTTATTTCTCTATATTTTTGTTATTTATTTTTATACATATACATATACAACACAATCATGGTCAACAAAGAAGAAGTTGAAGATGAAATGCTCAATGAAGCTGCCCCAATGGCTTTGGATGAAGGTGATATTGCTTTATTAAAGTCATACGTATGTTTTATTGATTGATAGATTATATAGATGATCAATAATGTTGATATTAATATATCTTTATACAATATCAATAACCAACAACATATAGGGTGTAGGACCATATACAAAATCAATTAAAACATTGGAGGATGAAATTAAAAAAATGACAGCAAAAGTAAATGAGATTTGTGGTATTAAAGAATCAGATACTGGTATTGGACCACCCTCTCAATGGGATTTAGTTGTTGATAAAAACTCACAATCTGAAGAACCACCCTTACAAGTAGCTAGATGTACAAAAATTATCGATGCAGGTAAACCAAACGCAAAATATATTATTACTGTTAAACAAATCGCCAAGTTTGTTGTAGCATTAGGTGATAAATTATCACCAACTGATGTTGAAGAAGGTATTCGTGTTGGGTATGTTGTTGTTGGTGAAGAACTATAATAATTTTATTTATATTAATAATATATACTAATATAATAATAATAATAATAATATAGTGTTGATCGTAATAAATATCAAATTCAAATCCCATTACCACCAAAGATTGATGCTAGTGTAACTATGATGCAAGTTGAAGAAAAACCAGATATCACTTATAAAGATGTTGGTGGTTGTAAAGAACAAATTGAAAAACTTAGAGAAGTCGTTGAAATGCCTTTATTACACGTATGTATTATTAAAAAAGATTTACTCCTAGTAATATATAGGGTCTTTGTTTATTAATCTTTTTTCCTTTTTTTTCTCAATACAACTTTATAGCCAGAAAAATTTGTAAATTTAGGTATTGATCCACCAAAAGGTGTTTTAATGTATGGTCCACCAGGTACAGGTAAAACTTTATGTGCTCGTGCAGTTGCAAATAGAACTGATGCAGCATTTGTTCGTGTCATTGGTAGTGAATTGGTACAAAAATATGTTGGTGAAGGTGCTCGTATGGTTCGTGATCTTTTCCAAATGGCCAGATCTAAAAAAGCATGTATTATTTTCTTTGATGAAGTTGATGCCATTGGTGGTGCCCGTTTTGATGATGGCGCTGGTGGTGATAATGAAGTTCAACGTACTATGTTGGAGTTGATTAATCAATTGGATGGTTTTGATCCACGTGGTAATATTAAAGTATTAATGGCAACCAATAGACCAGATACATTGGATCCTGCTCTTTTAAGACCAGGTCGTTTAGATAGAAAAGTAGAGTTTGGTTTACCCGATCTCGAAGGTAGAGCTCACATTTTCACCATTCATGCCAAAACTATGAGTTGTGCTAGAGACATTAGATTTGAATTGTTGGCTCGTCTCTGTCCAAATTCCACCGGTGCTGATATTAGATCCGTTTGTACTGAAGCTGGTATGTTTGCTATTAGAGATAGAAGAAAGATTGTCAATGAAAAAGATTTCTTGGAAGCTATTGAAAAGGTTATTAAATCTTATGCTAAATTCTCTGCTACTCCTAAAGTATGTTTTTTACTTTTATTTTTATTATTACTGTTATAATCCTTTAATATTTTACTAATTTATTTCTATTCTATAGTATTTATTATTCAATTAAAATATATATGGAAAGTGTTTCAAGTACTGTATTAGTTTTGTGTCCATTGAAAACACAATACACCAATAATCAAATAATCATCAAAAATTAAAATTCATAAACAAAAAAAAAAGAAAATATATATTCAATTGTATACAACAAATAAACTTTTATCTGATTAAGATATCTTTAAAAATCTTAATTTGTATCTTATTATTATTATAAACAAAAATGGAAATGAACACAGACTAAAGAAATATCATCATTTCTTAATTTTTTTGGTTTTTTGATAATTTCTTAGTGCACCAAAAATCTGATTTGGAAAACTTTTAAAATTCAATTCTCAACGTTCTAAATCATCATATTTTTCAAATATTTATAAAAATAGCTTGGGTAATATTAACTGATCTATTCAAAAAATTAAAATATCCAGATAAAAAAAATTGCTTCTATTGGTGCTTTTAAATTTAAATGGGGTGGAAAAAATGAAAGACATTTCTTTTTTTTTTTTTAAAAATTTTCATTTTTTTTAAAAAAAATTTTCGTCTTGGTGTATAAAACGTGATAATACAATTTTCAATATTTTATTATCTTTCTTTTACCACCAAACAGTATTATGTCATTTTTTGGTATTGAAAAAATAGATATTGAAGAGGATTGTGAGGGAGGTGTTTGAGCACGTCCTCCATCTTCAAAGACAGTCGTTACAAATAATAATAGTACCACAACTCCAACTCCATCCAAATCAATAAACTCTATTGAGGAAGATGAACAAACTTTATTAATTGCAAAGACTGCTTCTGAAGAATCCCAACAATCTAAAAAACCACTTCTTATCTCTATTCTCACCGTTTTAATTTCAATTCCAGCTTTAGTAGGATCTTGTAAATATCTGTTTTTTATTTATATATATTAGTAGTAGTAGTATAGTAGTGATAGAATACTAATCAAATTAAAATATAGGATGTTGGCCTATATTAGTCGGCAGCATTCTTGGTCTTGTTGTATCTGGTGCCGCAGTAACTTTTGCACATGCCATTACATTTGCTATCACTCTTGCCATTTTAACAAACTTGTCACAATATCACTTTTGGAAGTGTCAAACAAGAACATCTGATCGTGGTCATTTCTATAAATTTGGTCCATTCTATTTAACTGCTATCGCAGTACCATTGTGTGTTTTTGACGTTTTCCGTCATTTACTCGTTGACAACCAAATATGGACTATTCACTCATTCATCTCACCAGCCGCTTATCGTCCTGGATGCAATGAAGAGAATATAAAGTGTTTGTCAGTCATGGGTGTATTCAGTGCTATCATTTTCACATACACTGGATACATTCTCCTTTTGACTGGTACTGTTTGGTGTGCAGATCTCCATACAAAGATTAGAAAAGCATGGAGAAAATTAAGACCATCCAAGTAATACAACACTGTACATATCTCAGAGTTTTCCCCTTCTTCTTAATTAAAAGAGTATTTATTCAAACAAGTATATATATGCTATAACAGGGCAAGCAAAATATTTTTATTCAAATATGATTCAAGTTATTTCATTGGTTTTAGATTATGTTTGATTAGATTTTTAAAAAAACCTATTGGCAAGAATATGTTTTTTTTAAATGATAGAGTAATGGCTATTTAATCTAATTTACCCCAACAAACTAATCTATATCAAGAAACAACAAAAATGATTGGCATGATTCTTATTGACAAAAACTTGAAAAAGTCGTTAATAGGTTGACATAATCTTTTTGATCTATTGTAATAATCTATAATATTTTATCCTTTTTATACATATATATAAATCAAATAAATACTTTTTTTTATTTTAAACACACATATGAATCATGATTAATTGTCATTTTCAATGAACAATCATATTTTTTTTCATTTTTGATTTTTTTTTTTTTTTTAATGATTTTTTTGATCAAAAAAGAGGACCTCTAAACAATAAATTAATCACTCTTTATTATAATCTAGGCAAAATGTTACAAAGAATATCATATATCTCGAGAATTTCAACCAGTACATTCAATAAAACTACTACATCTAGTAGTAGTTTATTAAAAAAGAATGCATTATTCTATTATAGCACAACAACAAATATATCAGAAGTAGAAAAACTTAGAAAGAAATTATTATATCAAAGCAAAGAAAGAGGAATGTTGGAAAATGATTTACTTTTGGGAACTTTTGCAACAATGAACATCCAATCATTAACAGAACAACAATTAAAAGATTATGATTTATTAATTCAACAACCAGATCCAGATATTTTGAATTGGATTCTCGAGAAATCACCTGCTCCACCTGAATTTGAAACCGATGTTTTAAAATTGATTCAAAAACATGTTAGAAATGATCCATTGGGTTATACTAGAAAATAAAGATATATTTTTAATTTATAAGAATATCTATGAATTCGGAGGGAATTTGATCTTTTTTCTTTTAATCCTCTAATAATCTTAAATATCTTTTTTTCATATTTTTTTTTATCAATTTTGTCCAAACAATGAAAAAACGAACCGATTTTTAAAAAAGTTTCTATTGAGGGTAAAAGTTGAATATATTGATCCATACCAAATGTCTCTTCAATATAGGAAGCGATGTATAGGTTTTTATTTGTTTGTATCATTACTGCATCATTGATAAAAATAAATGAGAGTAGCAGCAGTAGTAGCAATAATAGTAGTACTAGTAGTGGAGACATTTCACATTTTATAACATCTAGTTGTAATTTCACTATAAATGATAATATTTATGATTTATCTCCATTAGTATTGTAGGTGTATACATTTATATACATTTATATATATTGAAAGAACAACTATTCTAATTTATGTACATAACATCACTGTTTAGAACTGATGGGAGATCATATAGGTCAAATTTTAGTTTCTTGAAATTTGATTTTATATTTAATATATGCGCATATACGTCGGATTGTAATAATAAATATTCAAATAGAGGAAATAGTCAATCATGTAGTCTATTCCCTTTAGCTGTTCAAGTAGGTGATCCTCAAACAGAAAAAGTTCAAGAGAATCAAAATGGCATTACTCTCTCTTACACAGGTAGTAATTTTATGTGTAGTAGATCAAATGAATTGATATTTACGTGTGATAAATCTACCAATATGAAAATAACGAGTATAAGTGCTCATCGTTGTAAATACACTGTAAATATCCATTCCAAATATGCATGTCCTACTAAAACTTCACCACCATTGCCGCCTCCACCCCCACCTCCACCAAAGCTATCAGAATGTGTGTTTCAAGGTAGTGGCGGTAAAGATTCTTTTATTGATTTCTCAACCTTGAAGAGTAAAGTACATCAAACTAGCATTGGATTTATAAGTGATGGTCATTATGATTATTATAATCTCTACTTTTCAGTCTGTGGATCAATTAATATCTGTAGTCAATATACTCAATCAAGCCCGAGTGAAAATTATCAATCTTGTCAAGTCTATTCAAATACAAATATATCCATTCAAACGGGTGACCTTAGGCATGCAACTCATAGATTGACCCCAAATGGAATCATATTACAATATCAAGCTAGTAAAATGTATTTAGATTGCCAAAGAAATATTAGTTTAGTATTGTCATGTAATAATGATTACAATTTCAAAATTGGACAAGCAAGAGAGACATCGGCTTGTGGATATGAAATTCCAGTTCAATCTACTCATGCTTGTCAATTTCATTATGATGGTAGTACCAGTGGTAGTACCAGTAGTAATAGTGATTCAATATCGCCTTCATCATCTTCTTCAGAAGAAGAACCAAATGTAAAATGTGTTATTAATAGTAGTAGTAAAAGTATATATGGGTTTGATTTATCATCAATGGCTTTATCAAATAGTTTATACTATACAGTGCCTTTTAAAAATTCTCCTCTTAATGAATTTACTCTTTTATTTTCAATTTGTAATGGTAAAGTTGAGAAATGTCAACAATATAATCAATTGAGTGGTATCTCGACATCATATCAATCATGTCAAGTTTATACTGGCCAATACTCAATTCAAACAGGTACACCAGCTCTTTTTTCATATGAAGCAACTGCTCTTGGAATTAGTTTCATTTATAAAGCAAATATGTACTCAAACTCAATTGCCAGACAAAATAGAATCAATATTATTTGCAACTCTAGTGTTGGTTTTGATATTGTATCGGCCAATGTGCAAGAATCAACCTATCAAGTTAATATTAATTCAAAATATGGATGTCCAAAACAATGTATATTTACAAATAGTACCACTGGTGCATCTATGGATTTCTCTAGATTAATATTACCAAACAATGGTGCTTATAAAGCACAATTTCAAGGATTTATTCTATATTTTTCAATTTGTGGTCAAGCAGATATATGTAAAACATTTCAAAATAGCCAATCTTGTCAAATTATAGAGGGTAATCGTACAATACAAACTGGGCTGGTAACTAAGCTTGAAACTACTGTTACCTTCAATAGAGCAATCCTATCTTATGTTTCAAATACGGATCCATGTAGAGAAGGTTTTAGAAGAAATATTCTTCAATTAGATTGTAATCCAAGTCAAGAGTTTAAGATAGATTCTGCAAATGAAGATGTTCAGTGTGTCTATTATATTAACATTCAAACTAAATATGCTTGTTATAGAGAGTTTATTTATGAATAAAAAAAGATCACATTTATTTGTATTAGTGGATTGAAACTTTATAAAGATTTACTCTGACAACAGAAATAATCATATACAATAACCCACTACTACCACAACCCAACAGCTGCAAAGAAAATAATTTGGTAGATGATGAATCGTTTCAATAGATAAAATTCTCAAAAACCTAGGAATCCACGTAAAATTTTTTGCCGAATTTTTTTTTGCTAAGAAGAGTGAGCCAAATCAATTTTTATCTCGATTCAATGCATCGATCTTGTGCCACCGCACTTAAAACATTGCAAATTATTCTACATGCCACCGCACTTAAAACACATTGCTAATTATTCTAAAGACAATTACATTCTATTTCATTTTAATATCATTCAGACACAAAAATGACTTTATCCAATTGCTGTGTTAAATTTTTATTTGTTTTATTATTATCTTGTGTATCTTTTTCTGGTAATTTTGTAACAGCTAGTTGTAGTTTTACTATTAATGATAATGTTTATGATTTATCTCCCTTAACTTTGTATGTATACAGTGGTCTTTGTAAAAAAAAATTTTAAAAAAAGATAAAATTACTCAAACAACAATTTATATTTCATAGAACTGATGGTAGCTCATATAAGACCACTTTTAGCTTTTTAAAACTTGATGTACGTAATTTATCTTTTTTTTTTTACAGGTTTAGACTCAAACTAATCTTTCCCTACTGCCCTAAAGTTCTTGTTTAATGTTTGTGGTTCTGTACCCAAATGCTATAACAAGTTTACATCTAAAACAGAAAGCCAAGCTTGTACTACATTCCCTGTACCCATACAAGTAGGTAGTCCATCCAGTCAAACTGCTTCAGAAAATTCAAATGGTATTACTCTTAGTTACACTAGTGAAAGTGATTTCGTATGTAAAAGATCAAATAACTTGGTTTTTACTTGCGACAATAGTACTGATTTTCAAGTTACCAGTATGAGTGTCGATCAATGTGAATACACTGTTCGAGTCAATTCAAGATTTGCTTGTCCAAAACCAAAACCAAATCCAAATGCCTGTGTTTTCAAAGGAAACAATGTCACCTTGGACTTATCACCATTAATCTTGCCCAACAATACTTCCTACAATGCAACCTTTTACCCAGTAAATGACTACCAATATAAGGTGTATTTTGCTGTTTGTGGCCAAGTTGACTTGTGCAGACAATACAAACAACAAAAAGAAATGGGTATTTATCAATCATGTCAACTTTTGACTAATCAGTATCCAACTCTTTCAGTTCAAACTGGTATTCCAACAGCCCTAAATGCTACAATCTCTCAAAATAGAGCAATTTTAAACTACACTTCAAATGCTTATCCATGTCACGATGGTTTTTATAGATACAACATTTTAGATATTCAATGTGATAAATCCACAAACTTTGCCGTAGTTTCAACACTAGAGAGTCCAAGATGTGTGTATAGAATTGATATCAAATCCAAATATGCTTGCTCAAATTAATTTATTTTTTCACCAACCATTTTCTCCAACCCCATCTTTTGCATCATTGTAAATAAAATAATAAATAAATATTATATAATGACCGGTTAAAGATCACAACATTATTTTATAGAACTTTTTTGGAATGTAACCTTAAAGCAAAAATTCATTTGAAGAGTTATGATCTAAAATGTACTTGTCCTGTATTTCGTAAGAAGACAAAAAGGAACAATTATGTAGGAAAGGTTTATTTTTGAATCTATTGTAAAGCAATCGGAAATATTCTTGTTTAATACCTTCTCTAAGATCATTGATCGATTGATAAAGGTTATCTGAAAAATCACAATATGCTACAACAAAATTTTGGAGATCATGGTTCGAAGATTACAAACAAGGCAGTGGGATTTTGAGGTTAATTGGTTCAACAGGAGGGAATGTTTTAGTTGGTTGTGGTGTTGGTAATATTAATTGGGTATTTCAATGAGATGGGATTCATTTCAACAGTTGATTTACTTAATATATTAAAACGCATGTGTCCATTTCGAAGAAATCATCTCCTTTCCTCTTGTTCATGGATATAGGAGGCACCTTTTTCATGGAGTTGGATAACTGGATCTAAAAAAAAAATCACAAAAGCGTTTGCTTTTTTGGAATGGAAATTTTAAAATATATATTTATTTTTTAAATAAATCTGATCGAGATCACCTTTATGATTGATTATAATAAATTATCTTAAAGGGGTAATATTAATATTGTTATTTTATTTTTTTAAACCTTTTAATTGAGCCATTAAATCTTCAAGAGAAGATTCATTGACTTTGACTTTGGTTTCTTCATTTACTTGAACAGTTGGTTTCTTTTCATATGTATATTCAAATTGTGTATTGGATGGTTTGGTCGATGTGGCAGTAGTCGGTTGTTCATCCTCAACCAATTCAATTCCCCATTCATTTTCAGTGGAGGGTTTGGTTTGTGGTTCTTGAACGACTGCGACGGGTGGTGGAAGGGATTTCAAATATTCTTGATAGGCTTTTTGTTGTTTAACGCAGATTGAATTAGAGCACTCTGGATTTGGTTTAATGTTGTCTTTGGGGAAATAATCCAAGAGGGCATTGTAGCCCAAGAGATAAGAGACCTCACCAAACTTTAGTAAATATTTAAGAGTGTTTTGAATGAGCATACCGGCCACAATACCCATAGTGGTGGGGAGAGATGCAGCACATACACCCTCACGTTTCAATGTACGTTCATCAATACCACTGGCAACAATCAATGGTGGTACACATTGGAAACAAGCAGTTTCACCAGGCACAATGAATTGAATGTGACCAGAGATGGCATTTTCTGACACACCAGACTCCATCCAAGAACGATTCAATTCCAAACAAGCTTGATTAATAGCTGTACGTGCTTCAAAATTATCTACACAACCCAACACCAAGCTGACGGGAGTGTCGGGCACAATGCCACCCTTTTCAATTCTACTCTTAAAATGTTCAAAACTATCTATTGTTGTGATGTTGTAATTATAAGTTTCAAAACTAACATCTGGATTAATGTGTTGTAAAGTTTGCTCGGCAGCCTTTGTTTTTGAAAGACCTGCTTGATCTGGTCTAAAGAAAAGTCTATTCATATTTGCAATCTCTACTGTATCATAATCAAACAACAAGAGTTTACCAACACCACATCTAGTCAACATCTCTGCTGCAACACTACCAATACCACCCAATCCAACTATAATTACACTTTGATTTTTAATATCCTAATCATATGATATTATTAGAATCTAAAATAATCATAATAATATCCATAATCAAATCACTACTATCTTAATCAAAAGAATGATATTGATATTTACCTCATAGTTATTTACAATTCCCATTTTCTTTAAAGCCATAAGTCTAGAATATGGATTAGAGTCTACGACCTCTGAACTCATTTTATCAATCTTTTCTCTATAAGGTTGTGCCATTTTTGATCTTTATTATTATATACTAATATAACTGTGTATAATGAATCCAAAAATAAAAAACAAAAGCACAGAAATTTAAAAAAATTCATAAAACACAAAATTTTGTGTGATTCGTCATAAATTTTTGAAAAAAAAAAGTCAGATACACATAAGTAAAAGATGTATATTTATAGAATTATATCTTTAAAAGATATAGATAAAAAATATTAAGAAAAAAAGAGATAAAAATAATTTTAAATAAGAATATATATATTTAGTTTAATAATTAATTGGTTCTCATTAAAGTTTGTTCAACTGGATTACCATTGATATCAACATAGTTGATTTTTTCAGTTTGATTAACAGCAGGAACGGTATCATCACTGACCCAAGACATACCACCATCATTTGATTTCTTTACAATCTTTTCTTGACGATAAACTTGTTTGGATTGTTTATTCATTCCACCAAGATTGCTTCCGGTGCTGGCCATTTGTGGATGACGAGATGACATGTCTTCAGACATTTTGAGATCATCTTTGTCACCAACATATTTACTGTAATCAATAGTTGGTTCAGCAACTTCAGTATATATGGTTTCTACTGGAACGAGAACAGTCTCTTCACGATACATTGGTTGAGCAATATATTCAGTGGTGGTAATGGTTTCTTCGACTTGAGGATTGGTGTAAATTGGACCATGACCTTCTTCAACCTTTTTGTTGATCATGGCGTTTCTGTCAATAACACGGTTGGTGGCTTCTTTTTCAAGAATTCTCTTTTGGGCCAATTGTTCATTTCTCTTTTGTTGTTTGGCCATCTTGGTCTCATCATTGATGATCTTATTATTATATAATGGATCCATATGATAATCATAAACTCCATGATCATCGAGTCTAGTAGCCAATACTCTACCATTGAATTGATTGAGTCCTTGTAAATCGTGTCTAGTGACGGTATCATTTCTGTGAACCTTTTCAATGTAATATGGTTTTTCATATGCAATTGGGACATACCATTCAACACCTTTTAAGAGATATGATCTTTCATGATAACCAATATTGTGTACTCTTGGATTTTCATAAAGATAATTTGAGTAATATTTTGGATCCTCTTTACCTTTATAGTTATCTATATATCTATGTTTTGGTAAAGCACCTATATTGATTGTTGCTGATTAATATCTGTCTTTAAAAATTGTTGATAAAGTACAATAAAACTTACGTAAATGTCCTTTTTTGTTGTGTTCACAGACAGCACCGGTGTGGTAACCTCTAATGAATTCTCTTGGATGAGGATTATGGGTACGGTTAATCCATTCCTTATGATATACTGGATCGGTCATTTTTGAGATAGATTTGTTGATTATTTAAATAAATAAATAAATAAGTTTAGGAATTATTAAGATAATAAGAATATTTTTAATATTATTATTATTGTTTTTGGTATTTAATTTTGAAGAAATGGGAAAAAGATTGGGTTGTATTTAAATGGGGTGATTTACAAAATGCATTCAAAGTAAATCTTGACGATGATTAATTCGTACTTTTTTATCTAACAGATTTTACATTTTTGGTTTGTTTTTAAATATTAATTTCTCGTGGTTTAGCAAATTTTTTGTTTTATTCTATTTTAGGTAAATGTATCAATAATAGAAAAAAGGGGGGAAAGACAATTGTTTTTTTTTTTTTTTTTTTTTTAAATTTCGTTTGGTGTGAACCTAAAATTGGTAATAATGAAATATTAATATATAAAAATAGAAAGTAATTACTATGGTAAAGGAATACTTACAATCTTTCTTCTTCAGAGCCATATTGTTGCTTTTGGAATGGATTAATATGTGGCCAATAACTATATGCAATGGCTGCTGTGAATACATTGTTTAATACATTATAATAGGTGACTGATAAAGCTAGAGTAGGGTAGCATTGAGAGTGTGTGAGTTAGTATTTCTGAGACATACAATGAATGATATACGAGTGTAACTAATCCTTACCATTGGCATTTAATGGACCAAAAGTACCGGCAAAAATACCAGAGATAATAGAGATAACATAGACGGTGATTGGTACTGCAGTGAAAATGAATTTTAAGAAAAGATGTCTCTTTCCATAGGCAATTGGAACAGTGAGAATAACCAATAATAAAATCCATAATAAAATACAAATAAATATAGTAGCTACTAAATAAAACAATATTTGAATACCTCCATCTGAAGTAGCTGGTCCAATGATTGGATCTCTACGATCTCTAATACTATAATAATAATAATAATAATTATTAATATGGCATTATTACTTGATATATAAATAACTAAAATAATAAAATATATACTTGATCCAAGAGAATAAAGCAATACCTAAAATTGTAAAAACACCAACAACAATACATTTACAAATTGAGGAAATGTCCCATTGTGTTCTAATTTGTTCTAATCTAACTCTATCCAAGGCAACCAAAGAATAAATTGAAAATGTTGAGAGGAAAATAATTGTGAAAAATGCATTCAAGAAAGGTAAGAACCAACCTTGAGTAGCATATTGAAGTCCAAATAATGGATCTAAAACAGTTGGAAATAATTGAATAATAGTTAGGATATAAAATGGTGATATTAATTAATATACCTATTAACAACAACAACAACAACAACAACATACTATTTGATAAAAGAAGAGAGAAAAAGAGAGCAAAAAGGAATTTTTGTTCAAATGTCCAACTTATTAAAGAATATCTTCTCATTCCAACCAAAAATGCAATAATTCCAATACATGAAATAATCATCAAAGTAAGATGTACTCCAATTTCAAAGCTAGAAAAACTTTCATGTGCTTTCCATGCCTAATAGATTGAGAGAGTTTGTTAGTAATAATAATTAATAAATGATAGAGTTGATAACTATCAAAATAACACTAGATACTATACAGTAAAATCACAATCACCAATAAATAATGAAGTTGCATTTGAGATATAAATATTCACAACATAAACTCTATAGTTGATAATCTCTTCATCGATAATAGTAAAAGTATTACACTTTGAAAAACCTGTACCACAATAAACATTCATAGATGTTGTTTCATTTCTAACGACATGATCACCATTTTCATCAATACCTCTAATAAGTACTGAAAATGTAACCAATTCAGTAGTTGGTTCAGTGGTATTATATGAATATGGAGTTAATTGAAGTGACCAAAATTTAGATAAACTTGAAACTACAGGCATCTCTTGTTCCCATGGTGAGGTCTACAATTGGGATTGTTGTTGTATTAATAATATGATTGATTATTTTGTATTATCTCCTACTACTACTCATACAAATAACTAGGTAGTATTATATTGATCGATCGATCGATCGATATTCACAAATATACTTACATAAGAGTAGAGTGAATTTTGACCTTCACATTGATCAGTGTAAACATGTGAGTTATTTGGACATTGATAAAGATTATATGTAGTGCTATCATATACTTTTGGGCCGGTGCCTCCAACAATGATAGCAACTAAAAGAACTACAGCACAAATAACACCAAAGATGATCATTTTTCTAAGAGATGCGACCTCAATGTTGGTTAATATAAGACCATGTGTTGTTTCACCTAAACTAGTTGATTTAGTGTTATTATTATTTTTACTGCTTTTCTTACTGCTGCTGGTGTTATTCACAGGACCAGCTGCAGCAATAGGCTGGTTTTCACCACCAGTTATTGGTTCTGATTCATCCATGGTATATAAATATGATATTTAAATATCTATCGCCCTATTCCGCAAAGGTTATATCTATCTAAATCCAAATCAATCAATAATTATTGTTTATAGCAACACCCGCCTGCAAACTTTTCAAAAAAAATTTCAAAAAATCGCAAAAAAAATTTTTAAAAAAATAAAAATATCTTTGGATTTAAAAAAAAGAGTTTTCTCAGCATCCACAAAACAAATACATGATAAAAAATAATAGTTCCGATCGGGATATATATATTCATCTTTTAAATTAAATAAATTTATTAATTAATAAGTCATAGGATAAACTTGTTGTTGTTGTTGTTGGGTATTATTAATTATTGTATTTGATTGTTGTGGCGTGTATTTAAAAGATTGAGTAATCATTGATTCACTATTTACAAAAAGATTGGAAGATTCGACTGGCATATTATTATTATTATTATTCATATTATTATTTAATGTATCGGTAGATTTTTTAAAATTATTTTCAATATTTTCATTATTATTACTATTAGTCGAAATATTATTGTTGTTGTTTCTATTTACATTACTATTATTATTTTGATTAATTGTAGTATTATTATTTGAATTATTTACATTGTTGTTGCTATTATTATTATTATTATTATTATTATTATTATTATTATTATTATTATTATTATTATTATTATTATTATTATTATTTGCATTATTATTACAATTTAAAACTGTCAAGTGATAAACATTTAAATCAGTAGAAATTGAATGATCTAGACAAAGACTATATTCTTCAGAGGAGAGTAAAGAAAATTTAAAATAAAGATTTACAAGGTAATCGATAAATGCTTCATAAGATGAAATTGTAACTACATTTAGACCAAATATTTTTGTCACTGTAAGTTCACTATTTAAATGATTCTTAAGAATTAAACTATTGTTATTGATGATGTACAAATTTCCAACAATACCACTGAATTTATACATTGGTTTGGTAGTGGTATTGTTATTATGATTATTATTTGATGGTGTTGTTGATGGTATTAATGTGAATTGTGGGATAGATAATGAAGATGGTGCTACTGAAATACCTTGATAGAAACTTGACCTTTTCAATGGTGTACCTTTGGATGTTATTCTTAGTATATCATAAATTAAAAAAATTTGTTGTCTTGCTTGTTTATCAAGTACTCTTCCCCAATGTTGTTCAGAATTTACAAGTTGACTCTTTCTATTTAAATCTAATACTAAATGTGATGTTGTTGTTGATGTAGAAATTAGTGTTTGTTTTGGTGGCGAAGGTTGTTGTGGCTGTTGAGGTTGTTGAGGTTGTTGGGGTTGTTGTGGTTGTTGTAATAGCTGCTGTTGCTGTTGCTGTTGCTGTTGTTGTTGTTGTTGTTGTTGTAGTTGTTGTTGTTTTTGTTGCAATTGTTGTTGTTGTTGAATATGTTGTGATGGTTGATTTTGTTGATTTTGTTGCATGTTTGGTTGTTGTTGTTGAAATTGTTGAGGTTGATTTTGTTGTTGTTGCATATTTTGTTGTTGTGGTGGAATTTGTTGGGAATAATTATTAATATTATTGTTATTATTATTATTATTATGGAAATGTTGTGGAGATAAAGAGTTTTGTTGCTGTTGAGGTGGAGGTGATAGTAAACCTCCTTGTTGTTGTTGTTGCTGATAGGCATTTGGAGGTGAATAGGATATTTGGACACCATTTTGTTGATTAATTGGTGGTGTTGGTGTCGCAGAATTTGATGATTGAATAGAATAAGCCATTTGAGGAGAATTAAAAGTATCTTGTTGATGTTGTTGTTGTTGTTGTTGTTGAAATTGAGTGATATTGATGCTTGGTTGTTGAGACATTTGTTGTGGCTGTTGTGACATTTGTTGAATATTTTGATGAATACCACTGGGTGAATCATTGATTACTACATTATTGGAAGTATTAAGGGCTGGATTTGGACTACTTCCACTATAGTTTAAAGGACTATTTGAATAACTATTATTAAGATTATTAAAATTCTGTTGAAGAGGTTGCGGAGATACAATTCCTCCTCCTACTTGTTGTTGTTGTTGATTTAAAAGATTTTGTTGTTGTTGGGATGGTTGAGGCGATACAACACCTCCACCGACTTGTTGTTGTTGAGGATTTAAAAGAGGTTGGGGCGATACCACCATATTGGGCTGGGATGTCACAAGACCTCCACCTACTTGTTGTTGTTGAGGATGCATTTGATATGTTGGTGGGGGTTGTTGAAAGTTTGGTTGTTGGAAAGTTTGTTGATAGATTTGTTGAGTTGATGATAGAGGAATTGATTGTTGTTTGAGAAATAATTGTTGTGGTTGTATGACTTGTTGTTGTTGTGGCTGTTGCGGCTGTTGTTGTTGATTCATCAAGTTTTGCGGCTGACTAATAATAGTTTGTTGTTGTGGTTGCTGTTGTTGCTGTGGAATCCCCATATTCATGTTTGGTTGTTGAATTTGAAAATTCATGTTACCTATTGGATTGGTATTTGGGAATGTCACTATATTAGAGTTATTCTGCAACTGAGGCACTTGTTGCTGTTGTTGTTGGTGCAACTGATGTTGCTGGTGAAAGTTGAAAAACCCGCTCTGGGATGGTGGTATTATGGACATTTTCTATATTCTTGCGATACTGCTGGTTCTTTTGTTGTTATAGTTGTTGTTCCTTGTTGATGCTAATGCCTTGTGAGGGGATTACACCTACACTCCTGACACTATTGTTGTGTGTTGGTATTTAAATTGCTGTGTGTTGTTATTGTTTTTGTGTGTTTATCGAATACTATATGGTACGTTTAATTTCTAGGGTGGTTTGTGAGGCGCGTCCTCTATTTTTTTTAATGGTGTTAAAAAAAAACACACACACAAAAAATATCGAATCTGAGGATAAAATCTCTCCTTTGTAAAGAATCAGAGATTTGATAGGATTTTTTAGAGGTTTTTCAAAAAAAGTTTTTTGATAGGTTTGATTTTTTTTCAAATTTCTTTTTTTTTTTTTTTTGTTTTTTGTTTTTTTTTTTTTTTTTGTTGTAGAAAGCTAATTTGGATGTCAAAAGTTGCGTGGAGGCTTTTTTTAGCGTATGGATACTGTGTGCACGTGGGGAATGTGGAGAGGATATTAATATAGTACAAAGATATGGTAATGATTAGTATTTAGCACTCTATTTATTTTTATCATATGATGATTTGATATATATTGGTGTTCACAACAAGAACAAAACATCAAAACACACACACAAAGAGAGAAAAAAAAAATTGAATTAAATAAAAAAAAAAAAAAACCAAATCAAGAATATGTATTCACACTCTTTGATGATATGTTTTGAGTGAGGTGGTGGGGGTACGTTTTTATCTATTTAAACAGAATGAAACTATCTTTCTATTAAAGAAAAAAAAAAATTTCCTCTTTTTTGTTTTTGAGAATCTTTTAAAATATACAGTGAATAATTATGACTTGTTGGATGAATACATTTTTATTCAATGGGATTTTCGCTATTATTATTTTTAAGAATCCAATTTCGACATAAAAATTAACTACATGCAGATGAGGTTTTTTCAACTACTATTGTCATTGTTGTAGTTGGTTTCTTTTTAAACTAGGATATCACCCTCTTTCCCCAAAAACACAATGATTTTGTGAAGACAAATTAATTAAAAAAAAAAAAAGTATGATGTACCCAAAATAGTAGGATATTTAATAAATTTAGATCTTTTTTGTAGTAACAAGTATCCCAAAGTAAAGGGGTTTTCCGAAATGGGTAGGGTAGGGTGTAGTGTGGAGGGATGAAGTGGGATGAATGCAGTGTCATATGTTCCAAATGATCATGTGATCATTTTTGAATGATGAATAATGGTGTGTGATTTACTATTTCTACTATTCATAAAACAACTTTAAAGTACCAACACTAATATATACTTTGCTGTGTGATAAAAGTAATAAAAGACATATCTTACCCTTCTTGGAGCCAAAGAAGAAGTAAAGTTTGGAGACTAAAATAAATTAATTTTAACAACAAGAGTAGGAATAAATAATAATAAATAATATTAATAAGACACAAATGAGATAGGTATCAAAAACAGAACATTAATTAAAAATAAATGATTGACACGATCCTATTCCCATCCAACCTCACTTTTATCAATCCCCACCAGCATAAATTTTTTTTTAAAATAAATTTAATTTTACCCCCATCATCAACACCACATTACCCCTCTCTCTCTTCCTTTTTCACTCTCCATATAATTGTTTTTGTACAATATATTAGTTTTATATCCTTGTGTTGAGAGTTGTAGTAGAGATGAAATAATAAAAATTTAAAATTAAAAAGTAAAGTGGTGATAAAGTGGGGGGGGGGAAAGTATGTTTTTGGG
>AJWJ01000443.1:0-20212 GCA_000277445.1 Polysphondylium violaceum
AATAATAGGTATGTTTAAATATTATGATGATGATCATTAATAGAATACTAATACAATAATAATAATAATAATAATAATAATAATAATAATAATAATAATAATAATAATAATAATAATAATAATAATAATAGTGTACCATGTTTACCAACATTAGATAATATAATGGAATCTATTTATAATGATGATGATATAGTTCTATATAGTAGTAATAGTAAGAATAATAGTAATAATAGTTTTAAATATAATAGATATAATATTACCTATTATCTAAGTAATATTATTATTAGTGATCATTTATTATTAACACAATCAACCAACTTCGAGAATCTTCCAACTATTTGTTTCAAACTATCGCATCAAATTATTGAGATCATACTATCCAACTACTTGAAACCCAATCAACACTCTTGGAAAGAATTTATTAATCCAAAAGTTTATTCATTAATTAGTGATTATTGGATTACTTTAAATCCATTGTTAATTCTCACACCAGTATATGATAATGGTAATGGAAATAGTAAATCAGATCAACCACAACAACATTTACAAGATTTAATATCAATACTTGTATTTGAAAATATAGAAAATGATCTTGAATACTACTCAATGATAGAAACCTTTGTTTTATCACTCCATAGTATATTACTCGATATCTTCTTTAACTTTCCATTCAACTATACTGAAAAGTATACCGAGCAACAAAGAAATAGTATTAATCTATATTTAAACAACTGCTTTACAACTACTTATCTTGAAAACTTGATCAACTCTATCAATAATCAAACAACGGCAAACAAAGAAGATATTTCATTGTCTATTGACAAACTAACACAAATTATTCAAATATCATTGACTCCTTTACAATGCCTAAGTCCCAATATAGACAAAGGACAATATATCTCTGTATTAAAGAAAATCATACATCCTACCTCACTTTTAAACACCATCTTGAATGAAAATATAATAGACAGATAGATAATAAAGGTTAAACACATAGATTTCAATATAGAGATATATAAATAGAATTATTATTATTATTATTACTAGTGTTGTTGTGATTTAGTTTATTAGTAATGAGAATTTCTTCTTGATCTTCCGCCTCCGTGATTATTATTGAAACCAATCAAAGAAGGAGAGGGACCGGGTGTTGTGTTGTTTGTTGTGTTGTTACTACTACTATTATTACTGGCAATACTACTACTATTGGTATGGGGCATATTTAAAATCATATTATTCAATGTCATGACGGTCGTTGATAGAGTGGTGGTCACAGTCTGTAGACTTGTGATCGCATCTTTTATCAACTCTTTCTCATCCTTTTCTTTTACTTTTTTGGGTTTAATTAAATTGATACTGTTGATAATCTTTAGTCGTGCACCAACGGTGGGTATCTTGAGGTCTTCGATCAGATGTTTTTCAGTTAAACATTCCAATAGCTCCATATCAATGTCATTGTCTATAAAGTTTGATTTATATTTACTCAGATTATTGTCTTCTAACCATTGAATTATATTTTTACTACTATTACTATTACTACTGCTATTACTTTTATATTGTGTAGATGTACCATTTACACTTGTACTTATTTTTAATGGTGGTGTAGATGAAAGGATATTGGATGGCGTTGTTGAATTTGACGAAGGTAAGGATAATGATGGTGATGATATTGATAGTTTTCTTACAGATAATGATGACGAAGGTGATGAAGATAGAGGTGGTGAACTTAATGGATGTAAAGGTATAGGTGGTATATTATTATTATTATTATTATTATTATTATTATTACTATTATTATTATGATTGATATTCTTTAAAGGTAATTGATCTTTCGGTGTAGATGCTATCACTGGTAAAATGTTTGGCTCATCTTTTAATATACTACTTAAACTATTAGTACTATTAATATTATTACTACTATTATTATTATTATTATTATTATTATTGTTAATGTTATTATCTTGATCAGAAGACTTTTTAATAGGTCTTAATCTAATTCTTTTCTTTGGAGCATTTTCTAATTTAGCCAACACCTTTTCTGGATCTAGTGTATAGATATCTTTGAAATAACGAGTGCCGTCAGTACCACCATACACATAGATCATGGATTGAAATATCTCTGTACTGTGAGCACATCTTTGGGGAGGTGGATTGTCACCAGAGAAATGTTTCCACACCAATGTAGAGGGATTCAAAGCAAAGCAATCATTTAATATCTTGTCTGCATTGCCGCCACCCAAGAGAAAAAAGGTGTCTTTGTATACGATAAACGAGTGACCAACACGTGCCGATGGCATGGGACCGATCGATGTGGTGTTTACGTTTACACGCCATGTATGTGTATCGAGATCTAGTATATTGAGTGTGTTGAGCATCTTTTGGCCATCATTGCCGCCGTAAAAGTAGATCGAGTTGTTGTAGAGTGTCGATGTGTGACCCCAGCTGGGTGGCGGTATGTCTCCCTTGCAGTTGGGTATCGACCATTTCATTGTGGTAATGTCCAACAAATAGAGAGAGTTGAATGTAGTGTGTTGATCTGATCCACCAAAGATGTAGATCTTGTTGTTCGCAAAAGTGGCTGAATGACGTGATCTAGCGGGTGGCTTAATGCCATTGGTTTGTATTTCTTTCCACTCTAATGTATCTAATGAAAATATATGTGTATCTGCTAAATATCTCTCACCATTCGATCCTCCAAACAATAGAAATGAATTATCATCTCCCAACAATGTACCACTGTGACCTGCTCTCTTTGATGGTTTATTACCTTTAATCTCTGGAAATATCCAAGAATGGTGTTCTATTTTATATTATTTACAAGATTAATATAAATATATATCTATATATCTATATATCTACGATCTCATCTCTATATCTGCACATCTATATATCTAGATCTACATCTACCATCACCACATACCTATTTTATATAATACCAGATCATTTAATACAGCGTTACCATCCCATCCACCAAACACACATATTGTAGATCCCATGATAGTTGATGAATGAGCCGATCTAAGTGGTGCTATTTTACCATCAACACTTGGTCTTGACCAAATTGATGATGTCATTGAATTCTATATATGATATATTGTTTGTTTTGTATTGAATTGAATCTAGTAAAGTAAACTTGAATGTGTATTTGAAAAGGAGAGAAAATCGATGTTGTTATTAAAATGCAAAGATATCCAAACGATTATTTTTCATAAAAAAAAAAAATTTTAAATTTACTCACCCACACCCATCACTCTTTTTATTCAAAGTTTCAATGAATTTACTTATAAATCTTGAAAAATGTAGTTGATCTTACAGAATGGTGGGTTCAGTCATATAATTTTCAAATTAATTTTTTATCAACTGATTAAATTCTCTGTTTAATCTTGATTTTAAATTCATCGAATATTCCAATAGTAAATTAATTTATAATGAAAACTAGTAGTCATCAACAAATATATTTGTTACTTTTGGGTGCAATAAATACATAAACTTTTAAAATATCCATAATTATTTAAACAAAAATTCACATGTATATGGAATATCAAAAGAAAACACAAAAAAATATAAAAACAAAAAAAAACAAAAAAAGAAAAAGGGGGAGATTGATGAGATCCCGAAATAATAAAGGAAGGAATTTATACAAGTTCAGTGCTCCATATTAATCACATGCACACAATTGATGACTCTTAAAGCCTGAAAAAAAGGTTACATTATCTCAACTTGATTAATTTGGAATTTTCTATTTATTAATATAATATAAATGGTCTTTTTTTTATTTTCAAAGGAAGCCTTTACACTTACAATTAGCTCCAATTACTTACTATTTATCTATACTCAACCAATCTTAACACAATATTATGGATGAGACAATACCTGAAAATAATTGTGATCATGGTAGTGGACATCATGATAATGGCGATCATGATAATGGCTCATTATCATTACCTTCTTCTCCCTCGATATCCAACTCTATGGGATATTCTATGAGTAATTATCAAGAGAATGGGAATTTTCAACTCCACAAAAACACCAGCCATGGAAAACAATTACAACAACAACAACAACTAGAAAATGTTCAACAACAAAAGCAATCTAAAATGTTTCATAGGAAAATTTATACACATTTTATGTTGATGTACCAAGGCAAGAATATTAAACATAAAACAGGATTTCATGTGTACAAAGATGCCTTGGATTCTCACTCTGAAGTTGAATTTATCTATCCATACAAAGAAAAGAAAAGCTATTATAAACAAGTATCCCAAACATTGATTGGACAAACAAAGATGCCCCTCCGTCAAGTGATGGATATATGCACAGAGGTTACCAAGAGATTTAGTTTTATCGGTGCAAACAGTAGCAGCAGCAACGATGATCAATCAGAATCTTGCAACAAGTGGTGTCATGAAGTGATTTCTCAGCTATCCATTGATTTTGATTCCCCAACAACAACAAACAGCGACAATGAAAAAAAGGATGAAACTCAATCATCATCTTTTATCTTTATATGTGAGGTGAAATCATCTTTAAAGAATAAAGTCTTCGTTTCAAGCTATGGTGGGTCATGTTTGATAGAATAATCTATCTGTATATGTATGACTTGAGGTGTCACAAATAATAATAATAAAAAAATCATTTCATTTTTTTTTATTTTTTTATTTTTATTTTTTTTTTCTTAATTTATTTCTTTATTTCTTTGTGTGTGATCATCATCCATTTATTGTTTATATATTTATAGTACTATGTCTGTTAAAACAAAGGTAGCAGCTATTTCAGATGATGTTATTGATCTTCCAGGATCAAAAATATTGGAATGGCTATCTGATAGAAAAAAGATACCCCAACATTGGAAAAGATCACATAACAATATAGTTTCCTTAATTGCCTCTGCTTATGAACTCACAAAATATGAGAAAAAAGGTATACATCCAAACTATACTCTTGATCATCATCATCATTATTATTCAATATAAATTATTAATATAATCAATAGAACAACAAAGTTTAAGTTATTTTGATTATCAAAAGATATTTAAAGAATTTGAATCAGCTCAAGGAGGTAATAGCACAACATTATTTGGTTCCTATTCGAATCCAAACACTCAAAAATGGTATGAAGTTATCAAAGCCTATGAAAAAGATTGTTACAATATTGGTGATGCTTGTCAAATTTTATCTCAAAATATAAATTATGAAATGTATGTTTTTGTTGTGATGATTATTATCAAACACTACTATTCCTATGATAGAATTTATATTAATATTAACTCTTATAGTCCAAATCTTAAAAAAACCATTGATAAATCAATGAAAGCTCTTGAAGAATCTTCAAAGAGAGAAACAGAATTTAATAAAAGTAAAGCTAGTGCAATAACAGCATTTAAAAAGGCTTGTACAGATTTAGGAATCAAAGGTGAAAAGATTAGAGATGAAATATTAGAATTACCAAACACTTTAAATCCCTTATTTGATGAAATCGCTCAACTAATGAAAGATCCAATTATTTCAAAAGCTATTGAATTTTATAAAGAAATTTTAAGCCAAACTAAATCTGTATGTATAGTGTTTAATCATCATAACAGTAATAGGTAGGAGTGTACAATGATACTAATGTTTTTGTCATTTGGGTTTATTAGGAAACTGAAAAAGAACCTTTAGACCTTTTATCATTTGTTATTAAACATGGTAACATAACTTTGGGTCAAAGAGAGAAAGTTTTAAATCCTTCTTTACATATTGAAACAGATAAAAACGATAGTAATAATAATAACAATAACAATAGTTCAGATGATAAAATTGAAATTGATTGGTGTATGGATATTAAAAATGACGATGTTGTTGATCAAAATAATACAGATAATCCAAATCAACCATCAGTGATTGTGTGGGAAGATGAAGCTGATATACCTGCTGAAATCCAATGGGATGATTTCTCAATGGATGCCATTGAAATTGTTGATGAATCATCAACTCCATTATCCACTTCAAATGATAATAATATTTTATCCTCTAATAACAACAACAATACAACTAAATCAACAATCAATAATATTGACTTAAATGAAACTATTCTTTCTGATAGAACTCTTAGAAATCAATTTTTAGATCAATTATTTGAAGTAAATATTATTATTATTATTATTTATATTATTCTTATTATTAAATTATTAATATATATCTTTTTATCATTATAGATTGAAATATTTTTAAATCATAGATTGAGTGAAATGGAGAAATCCAATTCAATATTTGGTATTGATCAAATTTCAAATGAATCTAGTATCTCTGTTGAGCAATGTAAAGAATATTTAAATAGAATTAAAACTGTTTTATCAAAGCTATTCAATACTAGAGTTAGACAAGTGTTGGAAATCAAGTCTAGTAAAAAGTTTATCGATAGAATTGTATTACAATTCACTCAAAAACAATCTAGCATTTCAAAGTATACAAATCTATTGTCTGAATTGGATGTAAAGAGAGAACAATTAAATTTAACTCTTGGTGAATCACGTACCAAATTGGATCAAGTTTTAAAAGAAACTCGAAGTTTAAAATCAAATATTGAACAATTACTTTCAACTCAATTATTTGATAAAAAGAAAATTAATATTATGATTCCATTTAGTTTAAATTAATAATATAAAATAAAATATAAAATAATAGTTTATATCTATATATTAATTACATGTATTTTATTTTTTTAAATAAAAGTTACTATTACTATTGTGTTGTATGTTTTACTACTAATATTAATCATTATTATTTAATTTGATTTTGGTAAATAAATGGAATGATTATGGATTGGGAATTCAGCAAATTCAGGGAGATTTGAGAAATAGTGATCAATATATTCATCAGATACTTCTTCTAAAGTTGAAGGATCCCATTTTGGTTTTTGATCTTTATCAATAACAACTGAACGTACACCTTCAATAAACTCATTGTTGCTAAGACTACGAATTGCTAAACGATACTCCATAAAGAAACAATCTTCCAATGACTTGAGTCCACCCTCTTTGATTTGTCTAAAAGCAATTTTTACACTAGTTGGTGATTTCTTACGAATGAGTGTTAAAATATCTTTGCCCCACTCACTGTTTGTTCCTTCAATGGCTTCGATAATCTCTTCGATTGAATTGAAACGATTTGAAAAACATTTGGAAATCAATGGCCAATCTTTGAGTAATGGAGCGGGTGTGGATGGTTGACTTGCATATTGATTGATAATAGATTCCACCATATTAGAGTCATTGCCATTTACCAATGCAATTAACTTTTGTTCGAGTTCTGCCAATTTACTAGACTCTACATAATGGGTTGCAACACCAAAATGTAAACAATCTGCTCCTGTAAGATTCTTACCGGTGATGGCTATATAATTTGCAATAGCATCTTTTTGCAATCTAGATAAAAAGTAACTTGCTCCAACATCTGGGAATAATCCTATTGCTTAATAATGAGGACGGTTGTTAGTATATAGTTTAAAGTATTACTATTAGACTACTTACAAACTTCTGGCATTGCCCAAATAGTTTTTTCTGTAACAATTCTAAAGTTTGAATGAATTGAAATACCTAAACCTCCACCCACTTTTTAAATTTGTTAGTACGATATGTATAACTGTTTGCACTACTCATACTTAGGTACTATAAACAATAAAACATACTTGAAATTCCATCCCAAAAAGCAACTCTTGGTTTGTTAATGGTTGCTGCTGTGTAATCTAAATTGTATTCTTTGCTAAAGAAATATCTTGGAAATAGAGGACCGATTTCTCTAGTTTGAATTGAAAGTTCTTTGATATCACCACCAGCACAATAAGCTCTACCTGAACCTTTAATTATCATTAATGATAAATCTGCATTGTCTCTAAAGAATTGAAATCTCTTGTTTAGATTAACAAAAAGGAATGTATTCAATACATTCAATTGCTTTGGTCTATTAAGAGTGAGAAGCATTGTTTTATTTTCAAATCTCTCGACATAAAAAGGTTCCTTTTCGTGCAACTTTTCTTGAGATTCTTGATATTTATAAAGCTTTTGCAAGTCATTTTCAGTGGGTTGATAGAAATCTTTGCCTTTGTCTTGTTGTGATAGTGAATACTTTATTACATTTGTAACTGATGATGGCACTAAATGACTTCCAATTGAATGTATTCTTTTGATTGTTTTATCCATATTATTTTGTTGTTATTATAGTAATAGTTCAGACATAGACTCCAACATAAAAAAAAATGTGTATGAAAAAATTCAAAATTTAATGAAAAAAAAAAAAGAAATTAATTTTGAAATTGCGTCATTTTTGATATTTTTCGGGCTCAACAGTCGAGTGTCGATTCTATAGAGTGAATAATTAAATAACTGAATCATAATTTAGATAAACTTATAGGAAACTTTTAGATAGGTGATAATATTTGACCCTAAAAACTTCTTTTTATAAATTTCGAATCATATGGTTTTGACAAAAAATTTAAAAATTTTAAACAAAATAAAAATAAAGCTTAAAGTACATGTACTTTATAATAGTGGAATCGCAAGTTTTAAAGAGGGGTGTTTAAATACATGATGAAGGTGATGGATCACTAACAAAAACAAACTCAATCCTCGACTATTATGTTGTGAGGAAAAACAATGAAAACTAAATATGAATGAGATTCAATACACAAAACATGAATCAAAATAAGGTTCTTTCTGAAGAATGGATAACCCTTAATTGTAATACAAATACCTTTTACATACTAGCGAACTTAATTCATCTCTGGAGTTGATTCTCTTGGTCAACTCATTCCCAAAAGGAAATCTTTTTTGTAAAATAAAATTTCACAGTTAGATCATTCAACCCTATCTCCATACCCTCCACTTCACAGTAATCAGTAGTGACATTTTTAAGTTAATATGTAGTAACGTTTTTTAATACATTTTATGAAATTTGATTAATTTTATGCATCGTTATAAAATCTTCTCAATGATATTAGTACATATAGACCAAATAAAATAAACATAAACAAATAAAGGTTATAGGGTGAGAAGGGTGCACACCGACTGAAGTTTATTTAAATTTATCTTTTATAGTTAGTTTTTTAAAAAACTAATGTTCTATGAGATGATAATCCAGATATCGGATCGATATTAAAAGGTGATGAATTATTTCCAAAAACGGTTATAAAAAAAATTAAACACCGATAAATGAGTATCCACCAAAAAAAGATTTGCGCCAGCCGGGAATCGAACCCGGTCAGACAGCTTGGAAGGCTATAATCATACCAGTAGATCACTGGCGCATTTTGTACTGGATGAAAAGTGGAAAAATTTTGTGGTATTTATATTAGATAAATGAAATTCTTACGTTTAATAATTACCCAAAAGGAAGAATAATTATTCAATCGATCTCAAATGGTTTGTTTAATAAAATCGAAAAAGTTAAGATATAAAATCAAATATAAATTTTTTTTCGTCTTTTTGCTAAATTAGTCGGCGCAACGAATTATTTTGAAACAACATACAACGACAACACTAACGAAAACTAGTAGTAATACTTGAAAGTAATGAGTCATTCACGTAAACATGTTACAGATAAGACTTTAAATTCAGATATAACCGTTGGTGAAGGACACACTGTGGTAAAGGTTGTTAGCATTAGAGGTGGTAATATTTGCGAGGTACAAAAACCAAATGGAGAGCAAACATTGACCATTATTCCTGCAAAATTCAATAAAATCCTTTGGATTAAAAACGGAAGTTATGCAATCATTGACAAAGAAGATGATGATCCAAAGTCAAAGATTAGATCTTCAATTGTAAATATTTTATCAAAAGACAATATTAAAGAATTAAAGAAATCAAATCAATGGTATATATATAATTATAGATAGATATATAGATTGATAGATATAGATATACTAATCAACAATGATAATAGGCCAATTGAATTTGAAGATCAAGTAGATACTAACAAAAGAACTCAAATTGTTAAGCAAAAAGTTGTAAAAAATGATGACGATAGTGATGATGATAGTTTATCAGATTTAATGGAGAATCCAAATCATAAAAAACATGCATTTATTGATGACACAGATTCTGATGAAGATGATGATGAAGAAGATGATGAATAAATAAATAAAACAAACAAACAAATGCTATATTTATATTTTAAATAATTTATGTTTATATATTATATATATATCAGTATACAGTTTTATTAAATGTATAAATCAATTTAGTTTTTCTTTAAGGCATCGAGTTCCTTTGATAATTTAGCAATTTGTTCTTCAATAGATTTGATTTTGGTTTGTTTATCAGAGGCTTGAGCTTGGTTTTGGGCTTTAGCATTGGCAGCAGCTTCCTTTTTAGCTTTTTCAGCTTGAGCCTATTGAATGAATGATGAGTGAGTTAATATGATTGTATTTGACTTGATATTAAATATAATAATAATAATAACAACAACAACTTACTTCTCTTAATTTTCTTAAATCTTCCTTTTCCTTTTGTTTGACGAAATCAGTTTCCAAGGCATCTTCTCTATCCTTGATAGAGTCTCTGCTTCTTAAGACCATTAAACTTCTGGTGGAGAAGAGAGAGGTACGAGTAACAACGTTTCTAATCATGCTCATTATGTGTAAATGTATATGTGTAAATGTGATAGAAAAAAAAAAAAAAAAGAAAAATTTTTTGTTGTTCAAAAGGACCCTTTTTTGAAAAATTGTGATGACAAACAAAAAAAAAGCATCATTTTTTTTGCAGAGAATGGGGAAAAATCAGGTGCTATTCAGGAAAAAAAGATGAATTCATCTAATTGATGTGGACAACAAAACATTTTGGTTACTATTAATTGATTGATAGTGTATGATTATAGTAATAGTAGTTGATTTACTACTATTTTGATTTATTATTTATGATTTTTGTTTGTTTGAGGGGTTATGAGAATGAAGGTGATGATATTATGAATATTACTATGAGGGGATAGATAGGTATTAATGTTACTCTATTGCTATTATGATGGTTATTCATCTATATTTGAATCATCGTGGTGCTCTTCACTACCATTACCAACAACATTGCTTTCCTCACCACCACCACCACCACCACCTTCTTCTTCGTCATCGTCGTCGTCTTGTTCATCTATATTCATGTCTGGATTCAACTCATCAGCCAAACATTTTTGACAAGTACAATGAAAGAGATAGCCTTCCAAGAGTTTGGCTCTTCTTTTTTTAAGTTTAAATGTTGTGTCGATATAAGAGATACAAAGCTCTTCACCTTCTTTTACTGGTCTTAAAAGAGAACATTCAACCTCCAATGTATTGTTTAAAACCCAATAATTTACATTTGGATCACAAGAATGATTAAAAAATGAATTTCTAACATACACACCACATCCCCTTGATTCACCGGGTGATCCATCTTTTGGTCTACCTTGAATATAAAAGGCATTACATCTATATCATTATTATTATTATTATTGTATTAGTATTCTATTAATGATCATCATCATCATCACATCATCATCATCATATTTAAACATACCTATTTCTTAATAAAATATTTAAAAGATCAATCTCATCTTCTTGTCTACGAACATCTTTTGCTAAACCTACAATATATTTACAAATCCAAAATGATAAACTATTTTTCAATGATTCATCAAAGTTTTCTCTATGATTATATATATTGATTAGTTTATCTATATCTAGCAATACAATCAATATAAAAGAGAGACATACATATTTGAAACCAATTCTGCATAATCAGAGTATCTTAATCCATTATCTTGAGGAATTAAACTTGTTTCTGATTTATAAAGAGAATAATGACTGCTTGCTTCATCAACCGATGATTGACCATTATCACCTTCAACCTTGATGTTACTATTATTGTTACTATTACTACTATTGTTATTATTATTATTATTATTATTACTATTACTATTACTACTATTATTACATTCTATTTGTTGCTCTAACCATTTTCTTGATAAAGTTCTAACCAATAATTTAATTTCAGATAATAAAAAAGCAGAGTATTCATTGGTGTCTAATCTTTTAATTATTTGACATTCAAATTTATGTTGATTCATATCTATAGTTTGACAAGCTTCACTACAATAGCCCACTCTGTTACAACCATCACATATAATGAATTCAGAGGGATTCTCTTGTTGTTGTTCTTTTGATACCTCTAAAAAGCAATGTTGACAAACAATGTCATATGCAGAGTGATCCACTGCCCATGTATAGGGAAGATCTCTTAAAATGACACTAGACTCTTCCAAATCCTTTGTAGCAATCAGATATCGACCGCCAACGGGATGTCTCATCACCTTGATGGGGAAATCTGTATGCCACAAAGTATAGTCCAAGTCGATTGGTGGTGGTGGTTGTGGTGGTAGTATTTGTTCTATAGTCATATTATTGTCTTCTTGTTCCTCTTCTGGTTCCTCTTCTTCTTCTTCTTCTTCTTCTTCCTCTTGTTTTATTTCCTTACTATTATTATGTTTATGTAATTTTGATACCTTTCTGCTTGTGGTCGCAGTCTTTACTAGTTTATGTTTTTTATTATGACTGATGTTGTTGCAACTAGTATGCTTATTTTTCTGCACTTTTTTCAACTGTTGATCCATAAATTATCCGATATTCAAATGCTGCCTGACTTGATGCACCACCCAACCATTCATTCATTCTTTGAAATTAGGGCAATCCACCTCCACAAAAAAATGAAAAAATTTTTTAAAAAAAAAGTAGAAAAAAAAAAAAAAATATCCCCAACGTTTTTTTCTATTAGATTAGTCTCCACCCTCTCCCTAATTATATATCATTTTGGTTGTGGAGAAGAATTAATTTAAAAATATCTTTTGCTCCAATGAGAAATTCCATTAAGATAAAATATCTCCTTTTTTTTAAATTTTAAATGGGAAATAGATTTGGCTGCCAAGCGGGGTAGTTAATAATAATCTAAAATAAAATAAAAATCATCATTGCGATGCAATCAAAAACTTTCAAAAACACAGATTGATGAATATGACTTTTGTAAAAGTAACAGTTTTTCCGCTGCCCTACTCTGAGAAATCAGGCGCCTTTTTTTCACACAGATTGAGCAAATTTATTTTTTAACTTTTTTTGTTGTTTATTGCCAATTACAATCAGGATGAACTTGAACAGATACAACGAGGAGGAGACTGTTGATGGAAACTTTAATTCATTTCTCAACAGTCCATCAATGAGATTTGTTTTGAGGACCACTACGAATACCAATGATCACTATCCCTCTACAACTTCTTTTTTAACAGATACAAATCAATTTAATAATAATACTGGTATAGGTAAAAGTAAAGATAACATTATAAGGAATAATAATAGTAGTGGCGGTGGTAGTAGTAACAATAGTAGTAAGGATGACCAAGATGATTTTATTAGATACCTGGATGAGGTATTTAAAACTATTCAATCATCGCCTAGTTATAACAATTATAAAAATTATAATTCCAACTATAACTCGAATAGCCAACCTTCAACCCAACAACAACAACAACAACAACAGAAAGCAAACGATGAAAGTTTATTTAATGGAAAGCACCAAAAACAACAACAACAACAGGAATCACCACAACTAACAAGTCAACAGTTATATAATCAAGTCTCAACAATTCAACATCAACCACATACACCGCCACAATCATCGCATAGACATCCAAATAACTATACAGATCATTCTAATCAAAAGATACAACATAAACCTAGTCAGCAACAACATCAACAACATCAACAAAATCAACAACAACATCAACATCAAAATCAAAATCAACAATCTACAACTACCAACAGTAAAGAAGATATTAAAAAGAATAGTTTATTAAACTTGAATTTTGTAATTCAAGAAATCATGCATGAACTTCAAGATTTACGTAAACAACTCAAGTTAACAAGTAATCCAGAGTTGATTCAATTGCTTTCTCGTAGTATTAATTCAAAAGTAAATTGATGCCTCTAACCTTGGTCGTAATAATATACTAATAATAACCTTTTTATCAACACAGGAACAACAAATAATCAAATTGGAACATAATAAGAGATTATTACTTCAATCATAACTACGATCAAGTAAAATAACAATAACCACAACAATATAATATAATAACAATGTTGAACATTTATTTCATTAAACGATTGTATCTGATATGAAATTTATAAATCTAGCAGCATATTCAACGGGATCTACAGATGATACCTCACCCTAATGGAAAAAAAAAAAAGAAAAGGTTAATATCATTTCATAGTAATAATACTCTAGTAATAAGTATATCGTGATAAAAATAACTTACCTTATTAAATAAAGACTTATATTTATGTTCAACTCTTTTTCTAAAACTATACAACATTAAAATATCAATGATACCCATGAAATAATATTCACCCATTGGATTATTTTCTTCATCAATACCTTGCATTCCACCTTTATCATGTTCAAAAATTGATACTCTATTTTAATTATTGTTATTATGAATTAGTATTTGTTTAATAATTAATAAATGATAAAAGATACATACTTTGGAGCAATATAATTGGGAGGTTCATAAGTGTATGAGTCTGGTAATACTGGGGGTAAGATTGGAAGATGTATTGGTTTTAAATAATCTTCATTGTATTTTTCTTTTTCAATGGTTTTCAATTGTTTTTGACGTTGATCTTCTTTATAGTCTGTAGAATTGATATGGGTTGATTCATAATGATCCCAATAGTTTTTAGTTTCTTGAACAGAGGATATTTTCTTTCCAGATGTGCGATCTCCTTCACCACCACTTGTAGAGCTATCACTGGAAGATTCCTCTTCATCACCATCATAATAGTCATCATAGAATTCATTGTCTTCATGAGGATCACCAGTACTACCACTACTAATACCACTATTAACATTATTATAGTGATCAATATCTTGTTTTCTATGGAGACCGACCAACAAACTATAATCCATAATGTTGAGCTTTACCAAAAACTTGCAATCTTCGCTGATTTGATGCATAAAGAGTTTTTTTCTGTCGGGGCCTAAAAAGATTTTCATGCCAAGTCTTCGGAAATCCAAATCTTTAAATGTTGGATTCTTTTTTTTTAATTCCTCTGGGGTGAGCTCACGACCAACGGTTGAACCCTTTAAATCAAAACGTTGAGTGATTTGTTTGGGTGTGTAGAAAAGATTCTTCATTACGACAAATCTGACTTGTCTACCTTCTTTGGGTTTAACACGATGAAGACCAAAGAATTTGGTGAGCAAACTGTTTGGATTTCTTTTCATGTGTTCATAGTACTCTGGCAACAAGGATACCAACAGATTGGCTTCTCTCTTGGGAATGGTTTTCAAAACATACTGACTATCGGAACTGAAAAAGAAAATACTTCCACTCTTGCCCGGCGTAGAGACTTCATTCCATGTCTTGCAAATTGAATGGAGATATGAAGTTGAGTCAATGTTGAATATATCTCGAAGACGAGAGAAAGCATGTGGACAATAATCTTTGAAACTAAATGTCATTTTGGGATGATCTTCAATAACGGGTAAAATATAGTGAAACGATTGGAAAAGCATGTCAGAGTCTTCATTGATGCTTTGGTTTGATGTTTGACTAATACAATTGAGTATTCCGGTTTGAATAGTTCTCATGAGCAACCAACTTGGATGTCCTTTGAAAATAGTTTCACCCAAACTATTCTTTTTATGCTCCAAATACTTTTTTCTCTTTTCAACTTTTTCTTTTTTTTATTCTTTTTCATAGACAATGACTCTGCCAATGGATTTGGATTAATTTCATTGGTATCTCTTTCATGCATGGCCTCCATAATTTCTTTTTCGATTTTTTTATCTTTTTTTGCCTCCTTTTTAGTGATTATATTTTCAAATTGAACTTGAGGTGGTGGAATATATGGATAGGATGATGATTGGGAAAATATTGGTGAATCTACTGTTTTTCTAAGAATATTTTTTCTTAATTCGTTATGGGTATTATGTGTTGTTGCCATTGTATTTCTTCTTTTAATTAATTCATTACTATTATTAATTGTATTATTATTGTTTTCTGTAACTGTATTATTAGTTATTATTGTTGTAGATGTTGTTGTCGTTGTTGTTGGGGTTGTGGGATTTTTATGTTGATCAAATGGAGATAAAGGTACTTCTTCTAAATTATCACTATTAATTGTACTTTGAGATTGAGATAATCTTGGAATTTTTAAAAATTCATTTGGAGTTTTTAATGATTGACTTAGGTTATTTAAATTTGATCCACTATTTGATTTAATTAAATTACTTGAAGGTGGTGGAGGTGGTGGTGTTGTTGTGCCATGACTATTATTTAAACTATAACTTATATTACTTCCACTTTGACTTTTTACAATAAAATTATTATTACTATTAAAATTATTTAAACTATGAGTACTACCATTAAAACTTCTTCTTTGTAAATCATTATAACTCTTTCTAATATTTATACTATTGCTTTTAATTAAATTACTATTATTATCTATACTATTATTTAGATTTGATGTAGATGTTGTACTTGATTTTAAATTATTATTATCACTATTTCTTATACTATTTTTTAAACTATTACTACTACTACTACTACTAAAGATATTGTTGTTATCAATACTTAGATCTAAACTTGAACTACTATTATTCATTGTACCAGTGTTTCCAACTTGAATTGGAACGATTTCTTGTTGAACAAAATATTCATTTTTCTGAGCACCTCCACTGGTTGTTAATTTATTTTGAAATGGACTACCACCACTACTGCCAATGGAAGAAGTGCCGTCAAATCTCTTTTTATTTATACCCTTTATTGTTGAGTTTGGTGAATTATTTCCAACTACATTATAACTTTCATAGTAATAACTACTACCATTATTTATTGGTTGTTTTTCTGACATTATTATTTACTATTATTATTTATTATTACTAAAATTATTTACATGTGATGTCTATGGGGTAAGAACAAAAAAGAAAAAAGAATATAAAATGTCTATTTTTATTTTAAAGTAAATGGAATGAATGGATAAGATAAAAAATAGAAAAATAAGAAAAAAAAAAATGAAATTAAATAAAGACATAGTAATTGTCTTTTAAGGTGAATAATCCTTTATAAGGAAGTAAACCCCACACCCCTACCCCTTTTTTTGTTCAAATTCCATACACCCACACCCCACACATATATAAAATTTTAAATTTTCACTTGAATGGTGTCGTTTTTATAAAAAAAAAAACAAAAAAAAAGTATAATAAACAAAGATCGTGATGTTCGGGATTATAATAATATAAAAATAATCACTTTATCCATTGTTTACGAATCAATTAATAGATAATCACATCGATCTTATCGTTGATTGATTCATTGATTTTCAAGCAAATATTCACGACAACATCAAAATATCACAGATATTTAATCCACCCCATCCACACACATACACTGCATATACACACTAGACAAATCACTACTCTTTCATTTTTGTTTGATGTATCCATAAATTAATGAATCAATAATCGCAGTCCAAGACAAACAACACATCAATCAAATTTCATGTCTGTGATAGATATCAAATAAAAAATATCTTTATAAATAATATAAATATATAATATAAACAATCGCTAAGATTTCTCGAGTTTTGAGTATATCATGTGATTCCATGATGTAGAATTGAATTTGAACATATATCACACACACAGACAATAAAATGAATCGAACACCCTTCTTTTCACGAGTTATTTTCTGGGGAAAATTTACAAATTAATTTTTTTTTTTTTTTTTAATTTTTTTTTTACTTTTGTTTCTCAAAAAAATATTGTTGTTTTATATTTAGTTTATCTTTTGTATATAGTAGTAAAAATGGGTTGCAATCAATCAAAAAACGACGGTATGTATACTGTTGTGTTGGATGTAGATCAGTTGTTGTATCTCACGCGAATGCATACAAATTAATAATAAAATAATTGTTTTCGCGGATTTTGATGATTATGAATTTGTAACTAACTGGCCACTCTGTCTGTACGTATAGATATTAAAAATGACAATGAAGCTAGACAAAGAAACACAGCTTCATCTTCACAAAACGCAGGTAATCCTTCACAAACACCATCCAAGCAAATAGGTGTACCATCAAAAGAGTAAATTTCATTTAGATAATAGATGTGATAGAGATATCACAACGACCACTGTAGTGGTAGATAATAGAAACATGGGGTATATGTATTAATATCATGATAATTATATAATTTAATAGAAATGAAGAACCACAAGAAGTTTCATATTCATTAATGAGAGAACAAGATAATGACTTTTTCAAAGGTATCATTGATAGAACTGCTCAAAAGTTTATTGATGTTTCAATGGTTGGTCCAGACGGAAAAGAATATGTTGGCGAAAGAGATTACAGGTATTGTATAATTAAATAGACACACTCGTTTATTATCTAAAATACTAACATCTTGTTTCACAATAATAATAATAATAATAATAATAAAATCAATAGTAATCAAATCAAGGGTTCAACAATTACTAAACCAAGTGGATTAACATCACTTCCACGTTTATCTGCAGCTTGTTCAACTTCTAATCTCCAAAATTTACTTTCCCAACCAACTCCAATTGATAACGATGTAGGTTTTATTTCTTATATATTATAATACATATGACACACTGTTACTAATAGCTAAATAATAATAATAATAATAATAATAGATTTCTAAATATACTAGTAATATAGTTGATGCTTTAAATAATGTTAATATTAAAGATTGCGGTGAACTTGTTGTTTCCTTTGCAAACTCTCTCAAATAAATAAAAAAAAAACATTTCTAAATCCATATGATTATTGTTATTGTTATTTATTACGAGTATTATTACAATATTGAAATTTCTTTAAATGAAATGAATACAATCTGTATTAATTATGATTTGTATAGGTTTTTAGTCATGTATTTTTATACAAAAACGCTGTCAATTGTGTCATCTTTTGTCTGAGTTCATTTAATAATCGATCCTATTAAATAGATGGTGTGTGTTAATATATTATTATTACTATTATGTAAAATAAAACTTACAGTTGAAGAAATATCAAAGGCAGTGTATCTTGACCAAAAGGTAATGTGGAATAAATAGGAATGATAATATCTACCAAACTCTTCACTAAAATAAACATCAAAATTATCTTGAACCAACTCATGAAGTAGTAATTCTCTGTTTCTTAGATTTGAAACAAAAGAGTAGAAATCTGGATGGTCAGATTCTTTAAATTGTATAATTTCAGATTGTTTACCTTGTTCAGCTGCTTTCAATAATGTAATATAACAATACGATTTAATCAATGACAATATTTCACCTGCATCCTGTCTAGCTTTTTCCAGCGATAATCTTTTTAATCCCTCTCCACACAACATTAATTGATCATGGTCATTGTTGTTGTTGCTGCTATCATTATGACTATTACTATTATTTACATTATTATTACTATTTACATTATTGTTATTATCTAAATTGTACCTATTGGGTGAACTAGTGCCATCGGCTTCATTTCGATTATTATTTGTATTGCTGGCGCTATTTGTACTTTCGTCATTATTACTATTATTATTTGTTGTTGTTGTTGTTGTTGTTGTAGATCTTGTTGGTATATTGGAGGATATGGCAGCGGCAGATGCAGCCAATGAGGATATACTCGATGATCTATTGATACAAGAACGACAGTGATGCGGTGGAGCTATATTCAACTTTTTCTCGAGTGATTGGGGTATTGGCATTTGAAAATAATCCAATTCCAATTTAAACATTCGTTCAGGTACATTGGTGGGCACTTCAATTTCACCAGTTCTATATGCATTTAAAATATAATCAAACAATGATGAGGATCGATCGAAAAAGTATTCACCTCTACTGTTGGGTATCAATAGATCTTTGTTTCTTTCACTAAACATTGTGGACAACAATGAATTCTGAAATGAGTTTTGCAGCGTCGATCTATACGTTTCAAACAACCTCCCACCAACATTTAATATAATTCTCTCTTCCTCTTGTCTGACATATTTTTCACTCATTTTGATTTCTACGATATCTAAAAATATAAATATATATATGTATATATATTACTGGTACTGTGTATGATTGAAAAGTGTAAAATTAATTAATTTCATCCCTTCCCTCCAGGCTGCAAATTTTTAAATTTAAAATTAAAAAAAAAAAA
>AJWJ01000444.1:0-20217 GCA_000277445.1 Polysphondylium violaceum
ATAATGCAGTAAATGTGCAAGATCTTGATTTTGTTTATTTTCAGAACGTTTTTTTTTCCACTTTTTGCCTGAAATATCTACTCGAACTGAAAGGAGGTATTTCAGGAAAAGGGCTCAAATACTAAAATAAATCTTTGTAATATATCTTTTAAATAAATAATATACTCTATTTATTGTTCAGCCTCCAAACCATTTAAATAAGCATAGATAGCAATATCAGTGACATCGTTTACACTGTAAATATAACCAAGAGAGCTATACAAAGTGGAGCCATCATCAGAGATATCAATCTGATGACTTTCATGATGTTTTTTAATTTCCAAATCCAAAATAATCTCGCCATTGTGTGTGTTCCAAAAATAAATGTTTCCTCTACTGGTTGAGGCAAGCATTCTATGGCCACCGGGCGACCAACAGACATCTTCATTTACCACTTTATTTTGTTCTTCAAAATTGTGTATTCTCGAGTACGCTGGAGCAAATGTGGAAAACAATTGATCGGTTCTTAAATCAATGACCCTTGTGATACCCGTATTCATTACGTAGGCCAAGAAATTTGCATCCTCGCTCTGGGAGATGGAACAACACTCGGCATACTCTTTCCAGCACTTTACCACCGAGTTGTTGCCCTGGCCATTGCCTTGTCTAATGTCCCACATTTTCACGTACCCAGTGTTTTTGTACGATTGGCGACCATTTTGTTTAGAGGTACCAGCAATGAAAAACAAGTTGTCATCAAAAGAAAAGTTAAAGCCATTGATGGGCATCTGTGGCTCACTGAATCCACTCAGTCTTTCCTTTTTTTCAATATCATACAAACTACAACCACCATCCAATGAACAAACGGCTAGTTCATCGCCATTGTTGTTTAACCTCACTTGTAAATTTGTCCTCTGGTTACCAACTTTAATAAAATTCTCTCTAACTTTTCTATCTTTACCAATACCAAATATACCAACATCATTACTATAAGATGTATTAAATGCAATTATATTGTTTTTACAAGATATAGATCTTACATCCTTAATTGTGATATTGTTATGATTAATTTATATTTCTATGTACACTATTATTACTACGACTACTTACACCAGATATATTTTTTTTCTCTCTAATCTTTGGACTTAAAAGATCTGCTATAGTTTCACCTTTATAATTCAACATCTTTAATACAGGGGAACTTGATTTTTGATCATAACCACCAATCACTACATTACTTTCAAAAGGACAAGAGCAAATTGAACCTAAAATAATGTTTTCTTCTTTAAAATACTTTTGATAGTATGGTATTGGTATTAGTATCAATACTACCACCGACTACTACATTGTACAATGTAATTTATGATCTGTTTTCATTACCTTTTTAAATCTCTCACCACTACTACCACCATGCTGTTTATTGTTGTTTAGGTATTTAAATAACCATGAACGTTTCTTGAAATAATCTTTAATGTATTTAAGTGAGGCATCTGGATCTTTGTTTTGAGAATTAAGTTGTCTAAGTTCCATTATATCTAGATTATGTCTAATCAGTGTAGATGGACCTTTCCCATGAAGATGAATCAAATACAACCAAAAATTTTCATCTTTTTCCAATTTGATTGTCAAGAATTTACATATAAAGAGAAAATTATAGCAATCTCTTGCTTCAAACTCTCTATAGATATAAACCAATATTTCAGCTGATAAAAACGGTAATGCCATGATGAAATGATGAAATGATGAAATCTCTGTCTGTCTCTTTCTAATGAGAAATGAAAAAAAAAGCGAAAAATTTTTTTAAATTTTTTCATATGAATATCGCCGAATGACAGTTGTGGGGTAAATCTTTAAAATTAGATATCAGTCTATTTGTTTATTATGTATTATTATTATATGAGAGTTTACAATTGTAAAAGTAAAAGAATAAACATCTTTTGTAACTTTTTCTATCTTGTTTGTGATCGAGTTTTGAAAATAAATATAAAAATATAGTTTAGTCTGTTTCTTCTTATTGATTGAAGTGATTCTCGTTTCTAATCGTGCGATACTATGTACATGGGTTTGAATTGGTTTTATTGATTGATTGATTGATTGATTGGTTTAAATATTATTGTTATTATTATTATTATTATTTACTGCTATTATTATTAATTCTTTGGTGTAAAGACAGTGAACCCAGTACTATTTTGATCACCCAATGTTTCCAATTGTCTTTTTCCTTGTAAAACTAAAAATTCAATTCTTGATATATCTCTCTTTGGTATAGATTGTGCTCTAGCTCTAAATGTACTCTGAATATAGGTTTGTAACGAAGACGATGATGAATCACCTGCATTTGATTTATCTTTAATAATCGATTGTCTTAAAAACTTTCTATAAAGCGAGAGAATCTCTTTTTGAAGCCCACTATGTCTAGCTATACTGGTCGTACTATTCATATTTATCTATATACCAACTCGAGATGTTGCAAGAATATGAAAAATGAAAATGAAAATGAAAAAATAAAAAAAAATAAAATGCAACCTTTGTTGGAGCAGACTTTTCTTTTTCACACACATTAATTATGAAATCAAAAAAAGACTCGTCTTCACCTTTGGATAGAAATCTTTTTTCTATTTTTACTAAAATAACATATTATTTATTACAACAAAAACAATATAAATGAGATAAAAGGTTGAGGTCAGAAAAGAGATGGAGAAAGGATAAAATATTTAAACTATAAACTGGACCAACATTTCCGGGATTGAATCTATTTATTATATGGATTATTTCTTTCTCTTTCAAGAGCTGCTTTTTCAAGTCTTTCCTTTTCAAGTCTTTCTCTTTCTTTTTCTCTTTCAATTTTATCTTTTTCCTTTTTCTTTTCCTTTTCTTTTTGATCCTTGGGGATGGCGTCAAATTTCAAAATGGTGTAGCCAATTTTAATTTCATCGTTTGGATAGATGAGTTTCTTGGAGGTCGATCTCTTGCCATTGACTTTGGTGCCATGACCCGAACCGAGATCCATGAGGACAACAGAGTTTTCAGTGACCTCGATTTTGCAGTGTGAACGAGAGATCTTTTTGTCATCCAATGTGATGGTGCAAGACTTGGAACGGCCGATTGTGTTTTCGCCCAACGCCATTTTAACTACCTTGGGTTTGTCGTGGGCGGGGTCGGATCCGATGGGGTAATAAGTGAATACGGGTGTATACTTTTTACCATAGCCTTGGATTTCTTGAGCAGACTCTCCATTTTCATTCAACACTTGAGGCACACTTGATTTGACGGGTACGGGACTTGGTGCAAAGGTGATATAGTCGGCTGGACGTTCTTTGGTGGTGCCATCCTTGTCTTTGGCACTGCCAACAATTTCCTTGGCACCTGGGATCTTGTCAATAATGGTTTTCTTTGTATTGATATTGATCTTGGTGTCTTGAATCATGGTGACCCATTCCTCCATTGCAACTGCATGTTTAGCCTTTAATATATAGACACTAAGTGGTGTTGATAATTTGAATGCATTTAATAAATCTGATGATATCTCGGGACTACATAAAGATAATTCTGAAAACTTTAATGTAATGACACCTTGTGGTGGCTAATAAGATACATAGATTAGTATAAATAACAACTAGCCAATATATATATTATTCTATTACAAACTATACATACTAATTTTGAAGATTTATAATAATAAATACATCTATCAACCAAGGTAAAATAATAACTTCTCCATCGAATATCACCAGTGTCTTCGTCTTCTTCCATCATTAATAGATTACCAGATTTTAATTTCTTTGCACGATTGATAATGTGAGTAGAGTAGGAATCAATTTCAGCCAACAATAACAAAAGTCTATCCAATTCAACTTCAGACTTTTGATCAAACAATGGATAGATTTCACCCCAAGCATCAAGACGATTGTCATAGTCGTGTGGATGGACGTTGGCTTTGACAAGACTTTGCAAGACAGTGTTCCAACGCTCAAAATCTTCGTTAGACGATGCACAGAGACAGTCGATTCTCTTGGTAGAGTAGAGTTGGAGTTGATAGTTGCTGACATAGGGTGTCTTGATATCGAGCAATGTCTTTTCAGTCATTGGAATGGGTGGTGTAACAAAAGAGATAGTGATAATACCCTTGGGCTTCTTTGTCTTTTTCGATTTATAATAGTAGAGATTGTTTCCACTGAGAGCAAAGTAGTATTTCTTCCAACCAGAGGCAAATCTCTTTTTCTTGAGCAACTCTCCTTCAATGGTGGGTCCATCAGAGGATGGCTCGACAATCCATGGTTTCTCGATAATGGATAAATACTTTCCGATCGATTTATCCAAATCACTTTGTTTGTCTGTCAGTTTCTTTATATTTTCTTTGGCAGATGCACGTCTAGCCTCTGTCTTTTCTGATTCTTGTGCACTATAATCTTTGGATAAAATGTTTACAATCTTACTCTTCTTTTTACCATCGTGTTCGAAATCACGATGATTATGTTCATAATTACGTTGATTATTATTATTATTTAATTTGCCATTGCTATTCTCACTACTATTGTTACTGTGGTGATGATGAAGATGATGTTCATCACCAGAGCTACCCTCTTCATCACTACTACTGCTACGATCATAGAAATTGAATCCATCGTCATCTCCAATATCCACCAATTGACCAGTATTTACATTTCCACTTTTACTAGTGGTGGTGTTGTTGTAGTTGTAATGATTACTTCCACTTGCATGGTTACTGTCATCGTCTCTTAAATGTAAATCATTAAATCTATCAGATGTTGAATTCAATGTAGCGCCTGAACTAACCTTCATACTTGATTTTCCATTTACACTACCACTACTGTTTTTAATACTATTACTACTGTTTTTAATACTATTGCTACTACTATTCACACCACTCTTACTTGGTGATCCAAAAGAAGCACTACTTTTGCTTGGTGATCCAAAAACACCTCCCTTGCCAGTGCCATTCTTATCCTTATTCTTTTTACCACTCTTTGGTTGATCGATTAATGGTTCATCTTTAAACTCATCTTCATCCTCTACATCTACCAATCTTCCAAACATCTTTTTGTTGTTGTTGTGTTGTTATTTGTGTTGTTTACTACTAGTATGTGTATTACTGATAGTGTGATATATAAATGTATATATTATTACCAACTATTTATAAACTACTACTAAACAATTAAATGGTGTTGCTAGAAAAAAAAAAAATCAAAAATGATGGGGTTTTGTTTGGAGTGGTGTGGAGTGTGAAAATTTAAATTTGCCGTTTTTTTTTAATTTTTTTTTAAATTTGGTGGGTGAATCGACTAACAAAAATAAGAATTTAATTTTAAAAAAATCAAATGAAAGATCTCATCAGCGTTGTTTTACTCGAATCTCTTTTTTTTTTCCCGAAAAAGAATTTTGTCTAGAAAAATTTATGTACATGTATACACTAAACAAACAAAATGATGTTGTATCACTTCAATGCTCCTTTGAGATATTTCAATTCTAATAAAACCAATATAATTTTTGTTTGTGGTTGATGACTACCATAGTAGCTGCATGTAATTCCTGATAAAGCACCACTAGTGGTATGTTTTGTATCACATGCTTAATTTCCACCCACACTCTTTCTATGGCAGTCAGAGGTTTGGGGCAATAAAAAAACCAAAATTGAAAAAAAATAAAATTCCTTGAAGACGATTTGGATATTTTAGTTTTCACACCTGTGCGTGGTTAGAGTTTGAATTATCTATTGATGGTGATGTGTTATTCAAATAAAGAGTATTTATAGTACCAATAGAGTCAGTGTGATACGGTTTTCTAATAATAGTGTGGTGTGTGGTGGTATAGTTTATTAGGGCTAGTTTGTGATCAATGCCTGACCCCAATCAGGTACTTTTTGTAATAGTTCTGGTCCTTGTTTAGGTTTGACCATACCTTCTTCTTGAGCAGCTAAATAGTATGAGTGTGGTTAATATAAGAGTATGACATCATTGTGGTATATTACCGCTCCTACTTACCTTCATTTACAAATGAGGACATCTTTGGTAAAAGATAAATCATCACACTGGTGAATCCAATAGAGATGACCATTGGATTTTGGAATAAACTAAATATATTAAATGGGACGTGTTGCTTTGTTTATATGGATTGTTAGTATTGTATGAATACAGTTACTTTACTACGATACTGAATACATACTTGGAAATACAATCCTCGAGACATGGGTTTGAGAACTAAAGGTTGAGGCATAATGATTGTTTCATTCTCTGCTGGTCTGACTTTAATTTGATTCTTAATTTTATTATTTAAAACATCGACTTTGTATTGATAGAAAATATATTGGAAACATTCTATTTCCATTGTATAGAAACCTGATGATATATTATAACTAGACGAGCGATGAGAGAGGTTAATGATATGCTATGCTATTGTAATAATGGATGGCATACTTACAATGCAAATGAACCTGCTTTATCAGGAATCACAGAGTATTCATTATAGTTTGTGTTATCGATTAAATTAACTTTAGTTAAATGATATTTTATATCTAAATATAGGTATGTTTATGTTAGTATCATTGGTCCACTTATCATAGTTGTTCTCATCTTATATCTCTAAACAATACCATTAACACCTGCTAATTTCCCTTCAAGTTTGTTTACTTTACTGGCAGCAGTAGATTTACTAGCAGTAGCAGTAGTACTTTGACCATTAACTATACATATACATAGTACCAATACTAAACAATATAAGCCTGTATCTTTCATTCTATTACTCTTTGATATATATCTGCGCAGATAAATAAATTATGCAAATGAATAAAAGAAAAAAAAAAAAAAAAAAAAATAAGAACAAGCAAATTTTCTCTGAATTTAAATATTAAATTACTATATTAGTGTTTTATTAATATCTAACAGGCATTAGAGATAAGGTTGATTGGAGCGGCAGTGTTGTCAGAGACAAAGACATAACCGAATTTTTGTTGAGAACCGACGGCGAGGGAGCTGGATTTTCTAATGACTTCATAGTTGCCTGGAGCGTTGATTCTGTCGACTTCAGTCATACCCCAGGTAGAGTTAAAGTGGACGTCGCTGAAAAAGATGACAGAGGTAAGTGATTTTTCACCAGTGTTGTGGACAGTAACGTCGACTTGAGTGTATTTTAAGTGATCTTTGCCCATATAGTGGTTAACAATGGTTTGGACAAGGGTGGATTCACATTTCAAGACTTTGTCTTTATGATCACTGCTGTCTTGGTTGTGGTGGTTTGGATGATGACGGCTGGCATCAGCGGCACTGTGAACTGGGGATGGTGAGGCTGGAGGATTGACAAAACCTTTTTCACAGACTTCAACATTTAATGGCTTGTCAGATTTGACAATGTAACCCCATGAGTGGCTAAGACCCACAGCCAATGGTTTTTGTTCTCTCCATTTGACAAAGTCCCATGAGAGACCATTATTGCTGGTGGCAATTTCCCAAGTATTGTAAAGGTTTTGGTTATCATTTAATCTAATGTCAGCGTTGGTTACTGGTTTGGAACCCATATTGGTGATTTCACATGCAAATTGAGTGTTCATGACCTATCATTTATTGAGATTAATATTTATTCTATTTATTTTGGAAATTACCTAAGTATACATACACCATCATTCATCCATTGATGAACTTGAGTACATTTGTTGGAAAGTGTACATTGGGGAGTACCTAAAGAATAGGCGGCAGCTACTAAAGCGAGAGCGACAAGGACTGTGTATCTATACATTTTTTTCAACATATAAATAATAAATAAATAAATAAATAAAATTGTAAATTTCTTTGTAATTAGATTGTTTGTTTTGATTTGAATGATTATACAATGGTTTTTTATTGTCTATTTATAGATTTCTTATCATATGAAAATTCATTTCCCATTCATAGTTATTATTAATACTATTTCCCAAAATAGTAAAACTTGAAAACAAATGTTTAAAAAGGGGGTTACTAAAATTTTTTTTTTACGTATTTTTTTTTACTATTTTTACACCTTGTTGCATGAATAATAATTTATAACCATTTTCATCTAAGCTCTCAATGACCAAAACTTGGGGGCGCCTCCAAAATTGTTTCTTCCCCTAACAATTAAAATTCAAAATTTAATATAAAAAAAAAAACGAGTTTTATTAATGAGATTTTCTTTAACACAAAACAATCGAAAATTTTTTTAAAAAAATCGCGGGATTTTTTTTTTTTAATGAACAATTATGATGTGTTGCGAGGCTTTTCACAAAAAGGGTCAACAAATATTTGTTATTTTAATAAATAGAATACACACTCGAAAACAATATGATACACTCTTATAAGTTTTGTTTATTTGTATTGTTTTTTGTAACACTATTTCAAAATTGTTGGGTGATTGATGCTCAACAGGCAGTGGTGGCACCTGTGGGTGGGATTTTTAAAGGAGTAGAACCTTATGCAACCTCGGGTGGTTTTTGCTCAACGATATTGGTTGTTAAAGGTGCTATAAATCTACCTACTGGGGGGATTGCGATAAGTTGCATAGTGTTGTCCGCACCCACATCACCAACATGCGTCCTCAATAGTATTTTTTATAACACTACACATTTTAGTGCAAAGATCTCACTATCTTTTACTCCAAGTCTTGATACCTACACCAATATAGTACTAGGGTTAACTAAATCAATAGATAACAGTGTTGTTAATCTCGCTCTTGTGAATCAAGATCAATCCCCATATACATATAAATGCTTTAGTAATTATTAATATCAGTGATTATTATTATTATTATTGTTTTTAATACCAATTATATATAATGTAATATAGTGGCACCACCAAGTTCACCAATCAAATCATTGGCTCAACCTATTCAAATTGTAAAACAAGTCAATGTGTATCAATCAAACTTTTTTTTTGCACATTTAAAAATGAACGAAGAATTCACTCAACCTCTTCCAGGGTCATTTACTTGTTCATCATCAGATTATACTTGTTCTTTTTATTATATAGATCGTCAAACAATAGTTATGGTCATTGGCTTTGTCGATAATTTTCTAAATGTAGACTCTGGTAATGTTGGATTGAATTATGACTCTACTCTCAATATATTCTCTCTGAGAAATCCATTAGATTCTGGTATGTATTTACATTATTAATAATAGCAATATATATATTAATATTGTTACTTGTATTTGTAGCTGTGGCAGGTATAACTTTATTGGGATATAAAGTATTTAAAATACCTCCATTATGGGGAGTTTTTTTAGATACTACTCTGTCATCTAATGATCAATTTCCACCTATCAATTTAAATTTATTCCCATTGTATGGTAGTTCGAATCAAGAGTTAAGGTTTTTAACAAGGGCTTCCTCAACAACTCCTCGACTTATTAGTCAGGCTGGCCAGACTACCCCTTTTCTTTCAACTATTTCTTCACCTATCACTACCACAGGTATAATAAAATCACTAGTTGTTGCTTCATATGGATTGGCCTTGGTAGAGTTTGAGACAAACTCTAGATTCTTTTTTCCTCTTTCAAATTCATTTAATAACAATTACTATTCTTACTATCCCTATGGCCTTGTATCTAACGCGCTGGGAAAGAGGAGCTACAGGATATCGCCATGGATCGACAAATCAGCAACTCAAGTTAGTTTTGTGATCAAAGTGCCTGGTAGCAATGAAGCATCAGTGGCTGCTACACCAACAATAGCCGACTCTAGCCCACCAGTCCTTGTTTCCCTCCAAGTGGTTTTTTTGAATGATACCCACTCTGTGCTGAGAGTCGGTGTCGAGGACGATGTATCTGGCGTTGCATTGATCAGACTTCTCAATATAGAGCTCACTAAAAAGCACCTTGTCTCTGGCACAAATTTAAATGGCGTCTATGAAGCGATTATAACAACGAGACTATCATTTTCCACAGAAATCTATATCTTTGATTACTCTGGTTTGATTCAATACTATAACAATCAACAATTAAATTTTAAATTTGGGGATATGATAGAGTTGTCTCAAACTAGAAGCTATATCCTCGACGATGTTTCATCACTCTCATTTAGCGTCAATCAAGTAGATGTAACATCTAATCCTGTCGATGTAATACTCTATGCAAATGTATCCCAAACACTCGAACAAAGACTCACCCGTACATCCATCACTGCCACTATTGTGTTTGGAATTTTTCTCACAAATCCATATATAACAATTGTTGGTGTCTATAATGTCGATAAACAACTCTATGAATTCCCATTCACGGTTCCCCCTCGATTACCATCGGGCGCATTGAAATACACGATTCAGATCAATAACCATCCCATCCTTCTCGACGACTTCTTGTTTATTGGTAAATTTGGCAACAGTGCAAAGATAAATGTCATCAATAGCGGTATCGTCGATACATCGTGTCCCATTGTCACAAAAGCTCTTCAATTGAGTAGTCAAACTCAACCTCTTACTTGGGATCTGGAGTTTTATGATATCAGTGGTGTAAAGAATGTCATTGTTGGCATTACAAGCGAATATGATGTCGAGGGTCAAAACTTTACAATCCCTGCTAATGGTCAAACAACTCTTACATATACCCTCACCTATCCATTGAATCCCTCCACTTGCAGGGCTATGAAGTACTGGATATCGTATGTGTATACCGAAGATATGATGGGTAATAAAGGCGAGAGCACTAGAAACAGCAATGCAGACTTTCATCCTTTTTACCAATTTGATGATTCCACAGGTGATTATATCGAAGTTCCATCTACTTATTGCACTACAGTTGTTTCTGAGGTCAATCCACCTGGAATCCAGTCGATGACATTAACTAAAACTACCAACAGTACCCTACAAAATGAACAATTGCTAGTTAGATTCAAAGTGTCTGACGATACCGCTGTTTCTCAAGACCGTTTGCCGACTTGTTTCATAACTGATCAAGATCGTGAGTATATATCTGTCGTTGCCCAACCATTGCCAACAAGCGACAAAACTATACGTGAATATATATGTCCGTTTATATTCCCATTCTACTTTGGTCCACAAGTACACGTGTCAATCTATGGTTTATATGATATATTCTTCAACTATATTGGTTATTCTACTCTGGATTTATTCAATCTTGGCTTGGAAAATAATCCACTTTATTTTATTCCTAGTACAGCTTCATTGGTTATCATTGAATCAACCTCTTCCTTAGAGATATTTACAGATCAATTATATATATATGGTAGAGGATATATAGCGGGATCAACAATGGTTGAAATACAAACTGATACAGAGATATTGACTTTAACACCAAGTGTTACAACTGGTAGTACTTTATTATTAAATGGTATTAAACCTTCAAGTCAATATAAAGTCAGAGTCTACATCGGTGCAACATCATCACTTGTTGTAAAATTAAAAGGACAAGGACAATCAAGTTCACAATCAAGCTCACAATCAAGTTTAGACTCAAGTTCAGATTCTAGTTTACAATCATCCTCATCATCAATGGCACCAAGTTGTAAAACAGATTGTGGGGAACCTCTTGGGTATGGTGTATGTAAAGGTACTACGTGTGTATGCAATGTGCCTCATAGTGGTTTAGATTGTTTGGGTACGATTGCAAACAACACAACCATTGAACCAAACACACAAAATCCCTCTGTAAATCTCACCTTACAAGCCGAGAGTAAATTCTCTTCATTTATATCCCTCGTATCACTAAGAGAGTATGATAATGGTGGTAGTGATGTCGTTGGCACACATGTATTCAATAACGATCGATGGGTAAATATGAATACTATTGTCAACCAAGACGTTAAAACCCTTCAATATAAATACGTTATCAACAACTCTATAAACACAACAATCTATGCAACAATCCAAGTATTCTCACAAGCAAAATCAATTGTATTTGGGAAAAAGACATTACAAATGAACCCTTCCACCGTTAAATTCACATTCAATATCACTGCCTATCCATTCGCCAAGTCTACCAACAGTTTGCAAATACTCATGGGCGCATCCTTGCTGTCCACCCAAGAGGTCGGTTGCTCCATTCAAGATTTCATCAAAGACCAAGGCGATTCCCAATACCTAAAGATTCAAATTGACCAAATATCCTTGTTTGGTAGATTCATCGGATACGGTATTGTCGATGGCAGGGAAGAGTCAATTACAAATACTCTTGTTGAAAAAGTAGATGAACTAAATCAACAACAACAATCTAGTAAATCACAACAATCATTCATTGGGTTGAATATCAGATATTTCACACAAAGTGTATTGCTCGATCCTGATTTCTCTGTTTTGATTGAACCCCGATCTGCCAGTAGTGATCAATCAAATTCTATTTGTAGCCAATCATCAAAATCCAAAAAACTCAGTGCAGCACAAATTGCAGGTATTGTTATTGGTGGTGTTGTATTTCTATTTATAGTCGCAGCAATAATTGTATATCTTTTGAGTGAAAAGACATCCAACCCAGTCGCACTTAAGCTAAGAAAATTGGCTCAAAACTAATATTTTAAATAAATATACATTCATTCAACCCACCTATACCTTTGTCCCAGCTCTAACCAAACAAATTCACAGATATATATCATGGTTGCCGCAAAAGTCATAAGAAAAAAAAAATAAAAAAAAAGTTTTGACAAATAATTGATCCACTAAATTGTCATACCACACAAGATATTTTAATCTTAAAAAATCTAAACATATGCACTACACATATTTTGATACATGGTATCTGTTTTTGAAATAATATTATAATTTATGTAATCTTTGAGTACATTATGTTATTAATACCTCTATTCATGTTACAAACACTACCAAAACAGGGATACACCATCATGGAATAAAGGATGGCAAACAAGTCCAGATGAAAAGTCATTTGAATTAGAAATATCAATTGATTTATCGGGTAAAGTGAATAATCAAGAGAGTTTAGAAAAGATACCAGATGGTACCACAACCCTAACTCTGCAAATAAAGAATGTTAAGAGTAGTAATTATAAACAAGTGGAAGACACTAAACCTTTGATACCTAATTCGGTAACAAAGTTAACTATTCCATCACTCCCTTTTCCTCTATCATTGATACCATCTAGCGTAAAGTATCTTACATTGCTGAAACAAGAGTCTTTTATAAAGATATTTATGGTACCACCTACAGTAGAATATCTTTGTTTAGTAAACTCTAATCATTCTCATTACCTCCCCAACACTATCAAAGAGTTGTTGATTAAGGTTGAATGTTTGAAAAAGATAAAGATTCACCCAACATTTACATCACCAATTCATATTAGTTGTAAAAGCTCCCTTAATTATCATTCTATTGATGGTGAAGTTTGTAAATATAGACCAGTAATCAATAAAAACAAAAACTTATCACTGGATCTAGATATACAATCAATTACTCTTATTGATGATCAAGTATATCACATCACATTCCTCCCACCCACAATCACATCATTAATTTTTAAAGAATTTAATTATTGTTTATCACAACTACAAATCTTACCAAAACTAAAATACATCTCACTCCCCTCAACATATCAACAACCAATATATCAAAATCAATATCTACCAATCAATATCACACACTTAGAACTCACAGTAACAATAGATAAAAGAAATAATCATTATATTACCAACGATTGGTTAGGAAAAAAAGGTTATTTACCTCAATCCATCACACATATAAAAATTGTTTTATTAAAAGAGGATCAAGAAAGAGACGTTGATTTATACTCCTCATCATCTCCGAGTCCATTGAAAATAGTTCTACCTTCATCTATTAAATCAATATGTATTGACCCAGATTATAAATCACACGTTTCAATAATAGATAAAAATGATTACTATTCAATCACACCAACACCTCCAAAAATTAGAAAAGGCTTAAAAGAATTGGTACTATCAGATAATTTCAACCAAACTATATATCATAATACACTACCAACAACACTCCAATCGTTGTCAATTTTAAATTTAGATTACAACAAACCTTTAAATAATAATAATATTCCATCTACATTAACATCATTAGAATGCAAGAGTGTCATGATTGAGTTGGATCTATCAACACATGAATCAATTAAAGAATTGAAAGCATATGGTAATACAATTAACCATTATCCACCAAATGTAGAATCATTGGAGCTAGATCACTACTATGGCTTTAAAAAAGGGTATCAATTCAACTTTAACAAACATTTAATCAAGAAATTAGTAATTCATTCAAACAAAGAATATGAGGATGATTTATTTGATGACTTCCCAAATCTTCAATACTTGAAAACATACCTTTTGAAGAGTAAAATACCAGAGTCTGTTCAAGAGTTAAATGCTAAGAACCAGAGCCCTTATACTATTGGTGAATATTTTTCATCAAGCATTAAAGAGACTCATTTTGAGTTGGATTCTGATATACTAAGATTAATTTCTATTCCATTTGATCAAAGGTATGTTGTCCTTGTATGTCTATTTATTTATTTTATTATTAATTATTTTATATTTAGAGTTAAAGAGAAAAGTAGTAAATTTATTCCGAATCAATTACCTTTGATAGATAACTTTTTCAAAATATGGAGGAGTGTATACTTGAAACCAAAAATATTAGATTCATTGCAAGATTCAACAAGATCACTATTAAGATTCGATGGTGATACAGGAACTTTAGATCATTTGGATAGATTTCAAAATTATAATATTTTGGTAGACGATGAAGATAGCCTCTCACCTACTTTATTAAAATTCAACAAAGCTGATGAAATTTCTATTAATGCGTATAGAGCTCCAAAAGTGAAGCTTTCAGAAGTAATCCCAACAACTATAAAGAAACTTAATTACTTAAATACTGCTCTAGGAAATATACCAAATTGGATCACTCATCTCACTATTAGGCATTGGGACGATCTTGATAAAGTTGGTGACATACCTCCATCAGTAACAAATCTTATTATTCGCGATACATATGGTGGTGATATATCATATTATCATAAAATTCCTTCAACAGTAAAATATTTAACTTTGGATTACCTTATTAGTGATATTGTCATCCCAGAATCAATAACCTATCTGACTTTAACACATCAATCAGTTAATACTCTACAACAATTTAATATTCCAGAGACGATTAAAAAAATTGAATTCAAGAACCTTTTATTAGACCTATTAGATCATAAAAATTTTGAAATTCCTTTATCTCTATCAAGTAGATTGGTAAATGGTTCTTTTTATATTTATTCAAATCGAATGAATAAAACAACAATACCATCCAACACAACTCATCTATTTTGGACTGATGCCCATCAGGCAATAAATAATGATGATGTAAACATTCCACCCTCAGTTCATACATTGGTGTTGTGTTTTAGATTTGATTCAGCCGTTGTATCCCTCCCACCAACAATTACTCAAATGGTTTTCAATGGGAATTTTCATCAAACTCTGGAATCAATTTATTTTCCAACAAGTCTTAAATACCTGTATTTACAAGATGTATCAGAACCTCTTGAAGAGCATCATTTTCCAAATGGCCTCACTCATCTAGTCGTTGTTCATGGTAGCCGAATCATTAGTTTACCACAATCAGTAAGTCATTTGGAAATTAAAAGTAATGCTTATAAAATTCCACCCCAAATTAAACATGTTAAACTAGAAGTTGACGAAAGAATCGCATATATACCACCAACAATTAAATCAATCATTCCTTCATCATCATCAAGATATTATAATATCAGATTTGAAAATCCAAGAAAAGAAATAAGAAAGAAATCATCACCATTATACTCTGATGTAAAAATACATTTACACTCGAATGTATCTTCAGTATTCAACTCATTCATATTACCATACACACTTGGTAATAATATTAAATCTATTTCGTTTGGTAATCAATTTGATCAAGTAATATTAAAAGGTACTTTGCCAAATAGTATTGAATACTTGGATTTTGGTCATAGTTTTAAACAAAAACTAAACAAATCACTGTTACCAACTTCGCTCTTGACATTGGTATTGGGCAAAAGTTTTAATCAAAATCTCAATAATGATTTGTTTCCATCATCATTAACTGAATTATGTTTAAAAATCGATTCAAAACCATCTGTCAAGTCCTCATCAGACTTTCCCCCAAATCTAAAGAAATTGGTAATACCTTCTTATGATGGTGTATTGGAGATCATACCAACGACAGTCAACCATTTGGAATTTAATCACAACATTGTTAAAGATCTAGATGAAAATCTAAATGATTCAATTGTATTTCCAATTGATTTAGTGCAATCTCATATCACCAAGTTGGTTTTAAATGACAAAATGCTTATCCAAAGTTATAATCTTATCCCGCCAAGCATTAAAAGTATTAAACTTTGTAATTCAATTACACCTTTTACTAAAATACCTTGTACAATTGAATCTGTAGTATTACCACCATCATTTAATCAACCACTTGAATCAATTTTACAAACAGACGATGATCTTTAATAACTTTAAAAAAATAAAATAAAACAAATAAACAAACAAGACCAATTGGATTTTCATTACAAATAATATTATTTATTTCTATTTTTATTCAATACAAAGAGAGAGAGATAGATAAAGATTAAAAGACCTTTTTTGATCAGAGATTAAAATTAAATAGGTATAATTAATTAGATAATTTATATTTAATTCTCATTCTAACGGCCAAACTACCTGGAAGTGAAGGATCGGTGATTGTAATTTCATCTTCATCTTGAACAGAGAGTTCTGGAAGAGTTTTTGGTAAATTGGGAACGGTAGAGGCGTGTAATAAGCCTTGCATATATAAATTCTTGCCATTGCATCTGAGACTTGGTTTCTTGAATTGGAATCTCGAGTCAGTGGTGATGTTTTCCAAGAATGTAGTGAGAGTGGTAGATGGGTCAACGGGATAGGTGACGATATTGGTGCCACAGACAGCACAGCCTTCCTTTGATTCATACTCAAAGGTAAAAGTATAGACACCATTCAAACCATTGTACATCATATAGTTGTTGAGAGAACCACTAGACTCGGTGCAGAATTTAAAGGCTTCATTGCAACAGGCGGCGGCAATAGTGGCGTTGGTAGAGGCGATGGCGGGAATAATGTTTTTGGCAACGCCTTGAGTGAGTTTGTATGTTACACCAGAGATATTGTGATCTTCTGCTCTCTTTTTGGCTGTTTGGAACAACCAATTCATGTGATCGGGATTGTCATTGTCAAATTTCTTTGGATCAAATGGTTTTGGCAAGTCCTTGTCTTCAAGACCAAACATGATGGCCCATTGAATACAGTGTTCTGGTACACGAGGAGTGTTGGCAATTGTACAAACGGCATAGGATACTTGTGGTGGAAAAGCCTCCAATGAACATTCAAAACAAGATGTAATTCTTGGTAAAATTACTCTTGCTTGACCTTTGAAACCCTCTGTACCACCGTCAACCAATGGAATAATGGTATCTGGATCAACATCACCATTTTCATCGACAACTACTAAATTTACCAATAATCCATTAATCCATCTTCTAGCTTCAATAGAATCTAAACCAGCAATAACCAACTTGAATTGTCTATAATAATCTTCATCTTTTTCTTGAATTCTACATTTATGTCTATAATGTTATAATATTAATATCTAACTTCAATTACTATTCCCACTAGTATTACTCTACATACGCTGTTACATTACAACCAGATACTCTTTCATTAATAAAAGCAGCAGCAACCTCTGCTTTTGATTTACCTACATCCTTTCTTCTAAAAAGAAATTGTCTATTGAGATTAGATACATCGATGGTATCCATATCGATAACATCAATATTTCTAAAGCCACTGAGAGCTAAATTCTTTAAAATCTCACAACCTAAACCACCGGCACCAATAACAAGAATCTTGAAATCACTTTGAAGACCATTCATAATATTGGGTGACTCTTTGGTGTCTGGTTGAAAATCGGGTGCTGCAAATGGACCACCTCTATTGATTACCTTGCCAATATCAATCCATCTATTGGGTAAATCTGTATCCATAGTCTCCATTTTTTCAATCATGTATTTGTCTCTTCAATATATAATAACAATATTACAAAAATAAATTAAAAATGATGGAGTGTTCAAGAAAAAAAAAAAAAATAAAAAAATCTTAAAAAATAAAAAAAATTTCAAGAAAAAAAAAAGATCCAAAAATTCAAAAGAGATAATATCTTTTTGGTGCAGATAGATAATTATATTATATTATTATACATATCCTAAGACTGTGTTATTGTGTTTATTTATATGAATAGATTGTACTAAATTTTAAATTGTTTCTGTGTTTAATAAATCGGTTTTTCTATTACGATTACTATCTATTATTATTATTATACTTGATCTGAACCTTGATCCTCTGAATTACTAGAATAGTGTGCTTCATCAGCATCAAAGTCTGAATTTGATTCATCAGCATCATCGTCAGAGTCATCTGAAAGTTCAACGACGTGACTATTTGTGTTTATATTGAGTACAGTTTCAGGTTTTTGGATTACTTTTTCTTCTACAGGATAAGTTTTATTACTATTATAAAATTGACTATTGTTGGCTGATTTGTTGTTGTTGTTATTGTTATTATTGTTGTTATTTACAGATTCCGATACAATGGGTGTATTGGTATGAGACGAGGAGGGAATAGAGGAGGGTGAAAGACTAAATTGTGTATTGGTGACTGCTGTTGTAGTGTTTGAAGATGGTGATGTTGTCCCTGACGAAAATGGATCACTCGTGTATTTTATCAATATTTCAAATTTAAGAAATCCATTACCCATAGGATTCACCAGTGTTACTCCTCTACCTTGATACACAGTTTCATTTTGTTCTTGAATAAATTGTGTTATACTCTTTATAATCTAGAGAAAGAAGAGGATTAATACACTGTACTAGATACAATACACATGCGTAGATATACATGCATGTAGATATACTATACTTTTTTATATTTATCATCATAGCATAGAAATATAGAGAAAAAGGTGATACAGCCAAAAAACTCTTCTATTATATTGGTCGAGTCTACAGTTTCTGCTTTTTCTAACCATTGGTTGATTCTAGATATTGTATATTCAAATTGGTCTTGTGTAATACCACTGCTTTGCAATTCATTGGGGAACTCTTTTTCAAATTTAGTGACTATATCTGAATAGTCTCTTTGAATCGTGACTGTGTGATATGAGACATTTAGATTTGGTTGTTGTTGCTGACCACTGTTGCTATTGTTATTATTGCTACTACCACTACTACTGTTGTTGTTTAGTCCTGGCGGAGGAAGTGCATTGGATCTAAAGGATGACATTATTAATAATATTAGACCTTTTCACAAAGAAAAGAAAATGAAAAATGCGTGCCGCAAATTTATAAATTATGAAAAATTTGCAACGTTCTTTTTTTTTTTTAAACCACAAGGTTTATAAATCGTTTGATTCAGATATATAGTCTTCTTTTACAAAGATCATTGAAATTAGAATTTTCCTTTTGATTCAACTAGTTGATGGGTGTTTGGAAAGGTACAAGCAGTAATGACGTCGAATAACAAATCTTTGAAAAGTTGTTGTGGATTCAAATGCTATTTCTGTGAGACTATGCTGAGAGCAAAGTCACCTTCATCGTGAGTTGTCTTGACTGGCTTCTCTGATTGATTCAAAGACAAAAAGCTACACACGAGAGCGGAGTGCAACTTTCGATGGAACTACCTACGGTGTTTCTCAGCTTCTTTCCACCTGAATCGATTACATCGTGAGCCTTTTTAATTTAAATGGTGACTTTGCTGTTCTGATATTCTCACAGAATTGTGAAATTTTTTTTTTGTTTTAATATTACTAAATTTAAATCAAATACAACAGGATTCTTGGTATTTTCATCCAAGGGGATGTAGCTCAGATGGTAGAGCGCTCGCTTAGCATGCGAGAGGTAAAGGGATCGATACCCTTCTTCTCCATTTTAATTTTTAGAAAATCTTTTATCGGAGTTTGTCCTCAGCAGGACGGTAAAAGGCTGGCTTCTCAACGAGTCACCCACGGTTCGACTCTCAACACCTACACGTCCACACGGTAATGACATTAAAGACCGCCTCAATAAAACTGTCTCTTCCACTCAAATAGAATGGTTGAGCAAAAAAATTTAAAAAAAAAAAAAATTATCGGAGTCCAGAAGTAAGACACATGGTGTCGTTTAACTATTAAAGTGACATTTTCCAGCTCGCAAAATGATTGTAAACGAAACCCGAACATGTCTAAAA
>AJWJ01000445.1:0-20217 GCA_000277445.1 Polysphondylium violaceum
TGTTACCTTTGTGTAGATGAAATATAAATGAATGAATAAAAGCTTACGTTTGAATAAGAGAGAGCCTCAGTGAGATGAAGATGAATATGTTCAAATAATTTGGCCATGATTAAATACTGTTCAGGTGTGCTGGTTTTAGTCTTTTTGATGTGAAGTGATAATCTCTTTGCTCTGCCAGCCAATGTAACAACCTAATGTTTTTAATATGAATGTGTATGTGTGGTTAATATTACTAATTCAACAAGCCAAACACAGCATGTTTATTTATACTTACCCATCGAAAATGATTATTTTTGTTTTCCAATCTTTTTCTAAGATTCTCTGCAGGATTATTTGTATTTGGAACTTCTCTTTTTATTTGATCCTCGATACTCTCGACATCATCATCAAACTCCTCTTGTTTAAATGGAGGATTGTAATATTGATCTTCTTCATCTTCTTTGCTTTGGTTTTTTCTTTTTTTATTTCTAACACCCATTGTTTTATAGATACAAACAAATAAATATAATGTATGTGTATTGTGATCACAATGAATGGGTTGAGTAAGTGTGTTGAAAAAAAGTAGTAAATAGACACACACAATTACACTAAATTGATTGAAATTTAAAAAAAATAAAAATGAAAAAACAAATTAATATAAATTATTTCTTGGAAATTAATGACTATTGGTTGTGTTACCTTACTAAGTATACACGTATGTATTTAATAATCTAGTTATAATATGAATACAGTGTATGAGATAATATGAATATGAATGCTGCAACAAAAGGGGGATGGGGGGTGATATGTTTAATTTCCCAACAAATAAAAAAAAGAAGAAAAAAAAAAAAAGTTTAGTTGGATCATAAAAAGAGCAAAAATCAATAAATTTGATCACATTTAGATGATAATAGTGATGATTGGTGTAATGAGATGATCGGCAATAATGAGAATTGATTCTTTTCTTTCGTTTAGTTCTTGAGAGGAAAGACTGTAATCTAATCAACAATGTGGCATCACTTGCTTGGTGGTGTTCCAGTACAAGAGTTCTTTTGAGAAATTATCTACTATTATTACCACTACTATTACTATTATTCCCTTCCTACTCATTTGCATTAGGTTTGAGGGATTGAAAAGATAAAATACATCATAATCTCTCTTCCCGTGGATTTACTCTACTCTAGGACTCGACCTTACCAAATAACCTTAAAATTAGTAATTATGGCTCCTATAAGTAAATAAGGTCGAGTATGCATACTAATTGTGAATAAAAGCAAAAACGAGTTGTCTGATAAGAAGGTATCAGTAGCAGAGGCCGTATCTACAAAGAAAATGCGAAATTTCTTGCTTTGTGGTTGAATTCACTCTAAATATGCTGCTTTTATCCTTGTTCTGTCCAAATATTAAAATTATTAATCACAAAAATTAGTAAAAGTAAAAGTACAAAAAATAATGATAAATTAAAAATAATAGCCTACATCAACGTTAACGTAGTTGTTTGAAAGAAGAGGTGATCTTTAGAATACTCTACCATATGACATCACATCAAATAAATTGTAATTTCAGAATAGAGATGTTGTTGTGATTTGCCTAAAAGTTTAATTTGCATGCCTAAAATAAGTACACATTTCCATTATATTTTGATAAAAACAAAATTTGCACAGATTTTTATGTTCATAAAAAAAAAGGCGGGTCCATTTTCAAAAAAAAAAATCTTTGGCATAAAAAAGTAAAAAAAAAAGAAAAAAAAAGGAAGCGCAACACGAGCATCATTTAGAGTCATGTATAAATATAAAGTAACAATAAAACTAGTATGAGAATACAGTTATTCTACTTTAGTCTAGAATCATAGACTTTTGAAAATAAAAAAGTTAAAAATAGATCTCCCTTTAAAACACACACCAACTCTCTTTTTTTTTCACACACTATCACACATACCTATTTGCACCCCTATATATGATCACTGATGGGGGTACAGGGGGAGAGCAATATATATAAAAATATTAATAAAATAATTTAAATAGATAGAGTTTAAACAATCATCAACAACAAGAACAATAAACTTCATCACATTTTTTTATTATTATTAGTATATAGCTAACATTTATTACTCTCTTTTTTTATTTGTATTTGTTTTATAACAAACAACACTCTTATCAATTCAAAATGTCAAAACAATTTAGCCATAAGGAGTATCAAGAGTTTACTGATAAATTAGAAAAGTATTTATATCTATACATATTTCTCGTATATAAATAAATATTAATATGAAACGAAAAATTATCTATAGTCCAGGACCAGCAAAAGTACAATTGAGCTACTTTCGTGGTGATTATGACTGTCGTTCTCCAATGATGGTTTCCACTGATCCTAAATCTGCAACCAGTAGCAGTAGTAAATTATCAAAAAAGAAGCTTCTTTTCCAATTAAATAATTTAAACTCTGAAGCCATTCCAATGAATAAATGAAGTTGTCATTCATTTATTGATAATTCTTAATAATTTTCATTAAAATTAATATTATTAGAAATAAAAATTAATGACTTTATATTCTCTATTTATTTTTCTTCTTTTTTTGTACAATCTAAAATTCTTTTACCATTTTCCCACCCCCACCACATATTTTCTCAATGAGAGAATATATATATATATATATATATATATATGTATATATATATATATATTTTAAATTTTAGAGTATAGTGATAATGATTTTTACTAAGTTTGTAAAATATTCCACAATACTTTAGGCAAGTTTGGAAACCTTACTTCCAAAAAAAAGGTATTGTGATATCTTAGACACTTCATAATAAACAGAAAAAAAGAAGTTGTGATGTTTTTCTTGAGACAAAAATAAAAAATGAAAGAAAAGACTCTAGAATTAGAATAAAGAAAGGTACATGAGGGTGTAGCTAAATATATTTTATTTATTTTTTTTATCAATATTTATATTTCTAGATCCTTTTTAATTTTCAGATCTGATGTTAAGAATTTTTTTGGGATTGGGCTATTTGGTTCAAAGGTTGAGAATATGTACAAAGATATATAGGAAGGACCGCGGTGGATTATTTGTTTGGTTTAATACCATATTTAGCGTGGTTGGCTATTTCAGAGTTTAAGATAATGAGTTGTGCAATATCTATATCATCAGGGGCATCTTTGCTACCAAGTTCTAAAGCTTTACCTTTTAGTTGTCCTGTTTTTTTAATTATCTAATATACATATGTGTATTGTTAGTAACTATAATATCATTGTACTATTATTAGATAAAATAAAACACATTACATTGTCTAAATGTCTTTCTCTTGCAAGTTTTTCAATCATAATTCTTGCTTGATTTGGAGGAATAGATCTATTGATTGATCGGTCTGCCATCTTTGGAATTATCTATCAGCGACGAGTTTATTTATATCTATATTTATAAAGAGAGACAAAATGGATAGTGTGAAAAATTATTTTTTTGCATGGGGAAATTTTTTTTTTTTAATTTCTAATTTGTTTTTTTTCTAGGAAATCTCGAGATTTGATATAAGATTTAATGGTGATTGTTATGAAACTTATGTTGTGTAAAAATTTTCAAGAAAACAAATAAAAAATAAATAAAAAAAAACATTTATATTGATAACAAATCATAAGAAAAGCACAATATATAAATTTAAAAAAAAATTTTCTTTTTAGATTTTTTATTTACAAATGATGATCAAAATTTAAGGAGGATGGGTGCATTACCCATCAGTGGTGAATTGTTCGTAGGAATCTTTCATTATCTTTAAAGACTTTTGAATTTCATTCTTTCTTTTTACAAAAAGATTAGTCGATCACTCGTCAATGATTTGATCTTTCAAAAAGTTTATAGAGATATAGAGTTATAGAGAATATACAATCGTTTCAAATTAAAACATTTATTCGCTCATTATTTTGCACAATAATAGAAGAATGATAATAATAGCAACAGGAACAAATTTAATACAAGTTTAAACAGTTTTATTATCTTTGTATTCCTATTATAGAACTAAAGATTTAAATGCAATGGATATGCTACTATCAAAAGAATCTGGTAGTTGAGAGCAAACAGGTCTTAGAACAGGACTTTGAGCACAGCTGTTGGATAAAACTCTTTTATCTTTTTTTACTTTTATTTTCATAGGTTGATCATTGATTAGAGTATCTGTATTAATATTGGCTGGGGGAGTAGTAAGTATTGTTATTTGCTCTTGTTGTTGTTGGGCATCATTTTCTAGATTGTTGTTGTTATTATTATTATTGGAGTTAGTGTTGTACAATAGTGATTTATTTTCATCTCTTTCGGCATCCTTTCTTTCCTCAGAGGAGGAGGTGAGGATTGATGGGTAAATGATAGAGGTGGCCTCATAGTCTGTGTCAAAGGGATTCATAATGATTTCGGATCCAAGCAAAGAGGTGCCATACGATGTGGTAGAGATGTCAAATTTGAATCTCTTGATTTTGCCAGTAAAATTTTTGGTTCTCTTTCCTAAAATAGAGGTAGACATATTTGGTGGCGGTGGTGGGATGGTCGTGCTGCACAACAGAAAACAACAATGGTATGATTTTATTTTAATATATATTATGATATAAAAACAAAGAGTAGGTGGCACAATAATGAGAAAAACCTTTAGTTTTAAAACTAGTACAAATAAATGAGAGATGCTGATGATGTTTGTGTTGATAGACTTTTTTTGCTTGCTTTTTTTTTGCCAATTTTTGGTTGTGATGAAAATTGGGGGTGCATGCTATTTTGGAAATAGTGGGGTTTCAATCAAATCATTTCATTTTTTTTTTACCCCACAACCCCCCATTTTTGATCCCCATTTTGTTGTGGGTGCGTGGGTGCGAGTAAATTTGTAGAAGATGTGTGATGAAAGACCATGATTTACTTTTACCACTACCACTACAGTATTTTAAATCAAAGTTTTATTTTTATTTTATTTTGAACACCTTTGGTGGTATTTTTAAGAGAAAGTAATATGCACACACCACACTAATCAATTTTATTAATAATTGAATATTATAACAAAAGTTTTACAGAAAAGAGTAATCTAATTTCTTTTGTGCTAGTTTGTTCTTTCTTTCTTGTTCTCGTTGAGCGATGGCATAGACATCATTTTCTGTAGATTGGAAATTCGAGATGGGGTCCCACATGAATGGTTTTTTTACTGTAAGAACAAAGTCATAAATATGTGGGTAATAGAATGGACTGTCCTGGTCTGGGAGATAGGGTTGGGCTTGGGTGGGGTTTGATTGGTCATCCAAAAATGTGTGGTTTTCTAATGATATGGGTGTTATATTAGGAGACTCTGGATTGATTTGGCAGAGACTAAGGTATGGCGGAGACAAGGGGAAAAGAGAACATGGGGAGGATGGGGCGATAATATGGGAATGAGTGGTTTCATCAGCAGAGGAAACTAGGGAAATTGGAGAGGTTGACAATTCTAATGATGACGATGTCAATGATGAAGATGATGAAGTAATTTCAGAGTATAGGTTTCCTTGGTTTTCTTGATTTTCTTGGTTTTCTTGGAAGTCTATTATCTCTTGGGATTCTTGGACTTTTTGAATTTTTTGATTCTCTTGAGCTTCTTTATTTTTGTTTTGTGGGATGTCTATTATCTCTTGGATTTCGTGGATTTCTTGGTCTTCTTGTTCTTCTTGGTCACCTTGAATTTTTTCTGCAGGAATGATAATCCTTTTTCTTTTCTCTTCCGTCATCCTTCTCGTGATATTGAGAGCTGTTATTTCATGAAATTTGAAATCCATAGTAGAATATAATATAGTTTTAAAAAGAGTCAACTAAATAATTATGTTTGTGATGAAAGAAATGTTCATCCATTGGGTTTTTATTAGTTTTGCAATATGATTTCATATGTGATTTACCCCCCCATCCACCCCATCCACCCCATCCACCCCACTCTGATTACCCACATCAAAACTGAAAATATTGTATACAAAATTGATTAAAACCCCCTATTTAGGAACCTCATTTCGTTCACCCACTATCACACGACAGTAGCACTATTTTTGTAGTTGCAAAAGATTGATTGAATGTATGGTGATCATTCATACTAAAGTCTCAAAGGGAAAAGAATAAAATTTATCATTTCTTATTGTTTTGAACATCCATAACATAAATATGCATAGAGTCATCACCATTTTTGCATATGTGTAACACAATTGTGAATTCACACAAACACTCGCAAAAAAAAAACAAATAAAATAAAAAAAAAACAAAATGGAAAGAAGAGTGGGTCGCCCACCACATATCAATTATGATAATAAATCGTTGAAATAATATTCCTTACTCTTAAAGTGATCAAAAAAATACAATTTTGATTTGGAATCTCTTTTAGTTATTTAAAAAAGATAAAAAAGGAAGTGTAATCAAGCTTGTTAGTTTAGTTATCAACTTTTATTTCCTTAATAATAAGGGGATATTGAGTTTTTATCAAATAAGCTGATACACTCTTTCAAAAATTGTCACAACTCACATAATGCATTGCCATGAATTATTCATTAATACACATATGAGTTACTTTTTTTAGAAAACTTTATCTTTACAACAATAAAAAAAGAAACACCCTATTTAGTTTTTTAATATTTTTATATTTTATTTTAATTGTTTTTTTATATCGTAAATTATGATGCAAGTTAAAAACTATTCACTCTAAATGAATGAGAATCTAAATCTTGAAAGCCACATTTTGTAACAAATAAGGGAGTAGATGTTTTGATTTCAACAGATAATAGTTTTTCTTGATTCAATTGATTTAATACATATCTTTTTTCTACTTGTATTGGTCTAGTCTCTAGGTTACCACAATGGGTATCAATTAAATCTTCATTTTCAATGATATTATAATTTACATAAATATTTTCTACAGCTACATTACTACATTGACTATAGGTCATCCCATTGTCAAAAACTAGTCTATCTGCATTTGTTTGCTTAATTGTATTTGAATCAGAATCCATTTATATATATACAGAAAAAGAGAGGAGAGGAGATGGGATGGACAAATGTATAAATTGAGTTTAATAATTATATTTAGAGATGAATTGGTTTGTATTGGTTTTTAGTTTTTATATGAGACACAATATACTGTCATTGTGATTTAAATGTATATATGTATATATATTCATCAAAATATTTTAATATTCGAATCGAGTAGTTTAGTGGTAAAATAATAAATTATATGTGTGTGGGTTGTGGGTGGTTGTAAATTTTTCAAAATGGATAATCTTCACACACCCTGCCATAATCAAAATTATTATTCCTACCCACCCCCTCTTGTTCGTCAATAAAGTATTCAAGAGTTGATGTCATTGGAAATCATATTCTTTTTATTATGATAATGATGATCTTTGATTTAAAATAATATGTCATCTGAGTGAATGTGGTATCTATTATCTTTTCCTCCCGATAAATGAGGTATGATTAAATTTATCAATCTATTTGTAACCTAAATGGAATGTTTGATCATTTCTACTGTTCCTTATGCATATGTGGCTTTCAACATAATTACACACAATTACAAAATTACATTTTTTATTTATATCAAAATCAGTACTGTGGATCTACGATCGTTCCAATGACATCAATTGGTGTTGTTGAGCATGGTGTAGGATATACTTTTTATATAGCTATATATGAGTATAAGGTATAATTGATTTTGATGATGTGAAAAGGGAAATAATTTTTTGAAAATGTACCACCAAAACCACATTTTTACCCCTTCTCCCCTTTATTTACTGCTGCTACAGCTACTATTACCACTACTATATGTAATATGATTCAAAATGAAATAACAATGACACACACCCACTCAGTTACTCACTCTATATCTAACCTCATTTTTTATCACTCATTTATTTTATTTTATTGTAACATATTGCATCAAATCTATTATAATTAAAAAACAATAAACTATTAGAATAACATGGATTCATCCATAAACCAAATAAATACAGCTGAAGGTGGTGTAACAAATTCTCAATGCAGCAATGTGGCAGTGGAAAGAAAAAATGTCTTTTATTACACATTTATAGAAAACGAAGATCTAATTGATACCATTTGCGGACAAGTAGAATCAACACCTATAGAAGTTGAAAAAAGATGTACATCAAATCATTGCGCCCAGGAAAAACTATTGGCTGTTCAAATGATTTCTTCTCCAATATTTACAACTAAATGTGTTTACGAAAACTAAGAAAAAAAAAAAGTTAATTAATTCAACTCATTATCATCATATCTTGGAAAATGCTATCCTAGATACTAAAGGTTTTTCTCCATCTCACACTTTCATTAATCTCTACCTCTCAAGTAAGAACAATAAATAATTCAATTCTTGAAATTTTCCCAAAATAATAAATTTTTGCAATATATTAGAAGGATAACCTCCTAATGTAACATATTTTGAGAAAGAACTAACAGTGGTATACATTAAACAATTTTTATCACTACCCACTACCACCATAAATTTGAGTACAAAAAAATCAAGAGAGGGGGTGGGAAAGTACCCACAAAAATAGTCTCACACAAATGATTGATGTGCACATTCCTTTTTAGATCATTTGTAGCCAAAAATGAAAAAGATAATCATATTACAATAATTTTTTATACTATACCACAACATTTGATCTAAATGCAGAGAATCATGTATATCTTTTAAATAGTGAAAATTATTTTGAGCAATCACAAACAGGTGGTGGCAATTTTTTTTAAAAAATTTGTATCCCTCCAAAAGAACCAATTGTGTTAGTCAAACCCAAATCACCATAATCAATAGATTTAGGAAATTTTGCAAATGAAAAATTTTTATTTACAATATATTTTAAACAAAATTGTCTACACACAACATTGTATAATTCTTTCATATACTCTTTATTATCATTGTTTTCCAAAACTTAGTTAAAGTTTGCAATTATGGAACCACAAAACCAAAATAATGGAGCTTGGCCTCCTAAATACTTAGACCCAACCCACCCTCAGGTTCTCAATATTCTTCACACTTATCCTACTGCTTATAATACAGTCACCTTTCTTGGCCCTCCACCCCCAACAGCATCAAATGATGAAATCGTTACTTGGACTCCAGTTCTTAATTTTGTTCTTAATAAAGCAGCTATACAAAACATTTTACGAGATTATTTTCATTGTAGATTTCCTCAATGTGGAAAGGTAGTGCATAAAATTTATGTATCTTCACATGTACAATCTCATAATTATGAGATTCCAAATTTACAAATTGAAGAACAAAACTTAAGAATTGGACATGGTAGACCAAAAAGTTCAGGTATAGCATACTTTGTTGAAAGATATAGTCAATATATATTAAGAATGGATGAAAATGGTAATTACAGATGTTTTTATAATAATTGTGATGCTAGAATGCACTCAAACTTTGCACGTCATTTGCTCGGCCACGAAATAAACAATGAAGGAATTGATCTGGATATACTTTTTCCCTCTTATCCTGATTAAGTTTATTTAAAAGAGGCATGGACTATAAATAAAACAAATTTAGACTTAGTTTATTTTATTTAACTCTTTAATTTCAAATCTTAAATAATAATATTAATGTTGATATAATTATAATATTGTTTATATAACATATTTTTTTATTGATATATAATGTAATCATGATGTTATTATTTATTATATAATATTAACATCATTGAATGTCTATATGAGGTGAAATTGAATTGATTGTCATTGTTGCCAATAGCTATATCTTCAACAATGTTATGTAAAAGTTGCACATCCATTATGTTGGGTGAGTTTAGCCACACATTGTTGTCATTTTTTGTTTATTTCTGTTCGACACCCACCTATATAATCAAACCCTATGTAAATTATATTTCTCAAGTAAGAGTGTGGTTCATTTTCAATGAGAGATAGAGCAACCCTCTCTACTCTCAATAATAGAAAAAGTTAACAAAACAATTATCATAACAATAGATAACAGGAATATCAAAAAGACCTCATCACACCATTTGATGTACAGAAAACACAATTTCTTTTATTCATTTTCATCTCCTCCATAACATTTTATTGCATGCAGCAGAACGTTGTGTTTGTGGTGGTAATGTAGGTGGTGCGATTCTAATTTTAATATACAACACCTATACACTTTGGAAAGAGGAGATGTTAGGTGTCTATTTTAACCCTTCATTGGTGTAAACACTACTGAAACACTCTCATTATCCCCCGAAACTACCCACATTCACATTTCCTTTTATATCTTTCATTCCACAAATGGTTCATCAAACCTTTGTGTGATTGAATCAAAATCAATTCATAACCCCCTTTCTCCCACTCTGTGTTATTTTTATCCTTACGAAAAAACAAAAAAGTTGTTGATACAAAATGGGTGGTTAAATGATTGATGATGATTTTCTTGATAAAATTTAATTTTGTGATCACCTAGCAAGCTGTTTCTACTAATTTTGAAAATAAATTTACTTTTGAATTTTTTGTATTATTTGCATTTTACAAAAAAAAAACTTCAATGGGTGGGTAGAATGAAACCTTTTAAAAGGGAGAATGTTTGTTTATTTTAATTATCCATCTGCACTGCACTCCATAGTACTAAAGTAATAGGTATGGGGCATTATTAATACATTATTTAAATAGGAAATTATTTTTAAACTAATACTAATTTATACTCTATAGAAATGAAGCCACAATTAAAAAAAGTTAAGCTTGATGATGAATTTGTTATAAATACTCTATTTGATTTTAAACATTCAAAAGGATCAGTGCCTAAATCTTTGTCTGAATGTTCTTTTTGCTTTAAAAATGAACCAAAAATGAATATTGGAAATTTAATAAATGCAGTTGAAGGAGCACCTTTTATTTTAACCAAAGAAGAGATTGGTACTGCCACAAAGCCATTTCCTAAACTCGAGCACAAATTAAGAAGTGAACATATTCAAAAAAATGCTGATGGCTTTTATGTCTGTGATTATGAAGGCTGTGGAAAGAAAATACGTGGCAACAAAGGCAACCTTTCATCCCACATGAGATCACACACAAAAAAGAATAAAGTAGTCCAAACTTCTGGTTACGAACAATTGTATAAACTTGATGGAAAACCAAGAGGTGATGATCTTTCCTACTATACCGATAAATATGGCGTACACATTCTCCGTAAAGATGTAAATGGTGACTACTTGTGTTTCTATAAAAACTGTAGCGAAAGAATGCTCACCAACTACTCTCGTCATTTGGCAACCCACGAACAAAACAATGATCTTATTGAACAAGATCTCTCCCTATGTATTTTTAAAGGCTTTTAAAGGAATCATATATTTCACCACCTGGCGTATGGGAGGTGTCCTTTGTATTATATTGATAATTTGTATATAAATAAATGTTTTAATTTTAATCACTCAATTCAAAAGCACATTATTTTATTTGCTGTCAAGCATTATATTTATAACCATGGTGTTTTGGTTCCCCAATCAGGATGGTGTACCTTCCAAAATAAGACACAACCAATCCCAATTATCAAATCATAAAATTCTATCCAAAAAAATTTAAAAATAACTTTTTTGCGACACCCCCGAGTTTTTCAAACCTTTGCACAATATCCCCTCACCACCATATTTTGTAAAAAATTGACACACGAGATGATGTGATATGATGGGTGAAAATTTTTAAAATCTTTTTTTTTTTTAAAAAAATAAAATATTTAAGGGGATGTTTTGTTGTATTTCCAAACAAAACACCGCTTCGTTTGTGTACAGGTATTATTTGTTTATATTATTAGATAGAATGTCAAACAGAGTTATTTTTGATCAGTCCACATTGATTCAAGATTTATCTAAAAAATCTAAACTCATTCAAGAGGAAATTGAAAGAGAGATTCAAGCCTACCACAGTAATTTAACCAACTATAAAAATGAAAAATTGCATCCTATAGACACTCAAGACTATAGAGACAAGTTTATGGATTGCCTTAAAAAGTTAGATGACCAACAACAAAAACAATATCAATCTAAAAAAGGAAAATACCAAATAATGTTAAATTTTTTAGATGAATATGCAGAGGAATTGAAAAAAGATTTAAAATATGGGACCAACAGTTTGGATAAAGAAGATCAATTAATAATCAAAAAGCTTGAAACCCACTCTCAAATGAACAACTATTTTATATTTATTGCAAAAATAAATATTTTAAATAACAAGTTGCTTAAGAATGAAAGAAAAAGAACTGAATTGGTGAATTCTATCTTAGAAAAAAATGAAAACTTTAACTCATCCACTTTTTCAAATTCTATTCATGATGATCAATAACTTTATCTTTATTATTTTTTCAATTTCTAAGTGTAAATAAAAACAAACCTATAATTTTTTCCTTAGCTATAAAAATCTTTTTTAAAAATCTAAGGCATTTACAGTAAACCTTTCCCCGACAATGTTGAGATATCAAGTTTTTAAGAGGATCCTTAAAAATATCTTCATCCTTATTGATGGGTTTTTGCCAAAAATGGGTTTTTTTATTTTTTTTTATTTTTTATTTTTTTTTTTTTTTTTGTAGAAAACAAAAAAATCTTATTCTTCTCTGATTGATTCTCTAATAGCAAGCTAAATTTAATAATGTGGTGTGTTCCCTATTTGAGAATATTGTACAACCAACAATGGACTATCATGATATCTTTTAAAACAGATTCAACTTAGGTAAATATGTAAACATATAAATAAACTCATAGACTTTATAAAGCAAATAACTACAACAACAAAAGATATAAAAAGAATAAATACACTTGATTACATCTCAGAAGTTCAAACAACAATCTCCTCCAATGAGATAAGTAATTGATCAATGTTTTTCTTTTTTTTTTTGTTTTCTAAACCTCCAACACCTCCCCCACCCACACACTTTCTATTTTTACAATTTGATCAATTTGGTAAAAAATTAAATAAAAAAAGATGTGTTAATGGATGGGTGACTCTGAGCAAAAAAATAAGCTGAAACTCTCATTATTTTCTCTCATCAATTCATTTACATATTTATTTGTATACACTTGAGATAAAAGAGTGAATCATCATAAAAAATTCATCATCAGCCATCAATTAAGAAAATGGAATACCGCCCAAAACCAACTACTACTACAACCACTACTACTTCATCATTCGTACCTATATCATCAACAACACCAACACCATCTGATACAAAGTCACCTTATACAACAACAACTGCAACAACAATAACTGCTCTGGACTTCATATCACCTGATCAAAATTTTTCGCTACCACCTGATGAAGCATCTAATGCTCATAAAACAAGTGTTTACATTGTATTTCAACCAAAATTGGTAGGTCATTAATTATATAAATTAATATTTTTATAAATTTATTAACAACAACCACTCTACTTTAATAGGAATTTGATGATGAGTTTGATTTAAAAATAGTTAAAGTTGCTGAAGAATTTGGTGTTGTAGATCATTTCTATATACCTCAGTGTGAAGATGGTCTCTATCATGGTTATGGTTTTTTACATTTTTGTCCATCTCGAAATGGTGAAATTGCTGCTGATCTATTCTTGGAATTTCTTGCAGTCAATAAAATAGATGGTGTCATAGTTCGAGGTACCATAACCCAACAAAAAAGAAGACTATTGCTAGAGAATAAATCCAATGTTGATGAATCAAAAGAAGAGGAAGAAGAGGAAGATACTTCACCTATTATCAAATCCCCAATACCTACTAAAATTCAAAACATACACGACTCAATTTTAAATTCTTCAGAATTTAATTCATTTTTTAATCAAAATCAAAATATAAATATAAGTCAACATCTAAATAACCATAATAATTATAATAATAGAAACAACAATAATAATAATAATTTTAATCATTATAATAGTAATAATAATTATAATAACTATAATAATAACTATAATAATAATAATTATTATTATGATGATGATTACGATGATGAATGTCACAATAATAATGTAAATAATATTCATTATAATAGTAATAATAATTATGTAAATAATAATAATAATAATAATAATAATAATAATAATAATAATAATAATAATAATAATAACTATAATTATAATAATAATAATAATAATAATAATAATAATAATAATAATAATAATAATAACTATAATTATAATAATAATAATAATAATAATAATAATAATTATAATAATAATGATAATAATAATAATAATAACTATAATTATAATTACAACCAAACACATTTAAACAAAAATCATAATTATATGAATCAAAATAGAAATAATAAAATGCATTATCATCAAGTAAATAATAATCATTTTATGGATTTCTATTTAATGGATATCAACGTAGATGATACTTTAAGAAAAAATGAAAAGACCAATATATCTTTTGTAAACTTTGGATTTATTGTTTATGAACAATATTTATATACCATCAAGAATTTCAATCATCAATTCCCAAATTATTCAAAACTAATATATCCTCATCAACCCATACAAGGCTATCATCAACAATATATACAATATCAACAACACTATATATAACAACAATGAACAACCCCAAAAACCAACAATTTGAATCCTTTAACCAAAACCCTCAATCTCTTTTTACATTTTCTCCATTTAATTAAAAAATTAAATTTAAAGATTTTTCACATAAAACTGTAGTATTTCTTTTGAAAACTATTTACAAACCAAAGAAATAATTAAAGACTAAATTTAAAAAATTTGAAAGTGTTAAAAACCATTATTTATTTATTTTAAAATTAATTAAAATGAAAAAAAGAATCAATTAAGATTTATTTTAATTGAGATTTCTATTATTTTTTAAAATTTCTAAAACTTTTTAAATTTACTAATCTTCTATTCTTATATTCTTGATTAAAGAACAGAACTTTATAGATTTCTATTTGTTCTTTTTTAACTTTAAAAAGATTCTTTTCCAAACTATCAATTTTCAATTTAAAAGACAATTGATTCTTCATATTTCTATTGGAAATTAAATTTGCCCAACCTTGGATTTTGCTCTCATAAGTAATTCCAGTTCTAATGTTCTCTAAAAATGATTTTTCATATAAATCCAAAAGGTTGTAAACTAAATATTCTTTAATTTTTTGATTTAATTCAGAATCATTTTCATGATTTTTAATATAGTCATAAAAAAAATTGAATTCGAGACTGATTTGGTTTCCATGTGCATCGGTGATCGTATCAACAGACATTTGGTATTTTTTTTCAAATGTTCTAATCCTGGCTTTAATGATACTAGCTTTTCTAACGAGAAACTTGTATTTTTGTAAAGGAGTTTGTATATTGTGTTTGGAAGATCCAAAATCGAGTCTTGAAATTCTGGCCATTTCTTTTCAACAATTACTATTACTCTTCTTTAAATATAAATGTATATATGTATAGTAATTCCTTGAGATAGATTAAATTGTAACAGACCAATGTTATTTTGAAAAACAATCAAATAAAATGTTTGCAATAATGATGATAAAAATAATTGTATATGAAGCTTTTGATATAATCATTTTGATTATGAAACTGTTTTGTGCGAAATTGATGTGTTAGTGTGTGCGTGTGTGTGTGTGATTATGAGTGAGAGAGTGTGTTTTCCATTGATAAAATTTTGTGGTGATTGTATGTAAAAAAAATAATCAAAAAAAAAAAAAAAAAACTAACCACATCCCACTATCTCTCAAACCCCTCTAAATCAAAACTAATTACCATTTTAATACAAATCTAAAAAAAATGGTAAAATTTTGCATCACTTTCAAACATGAAGCACGAATTACTTGATAACAAAAAACTAATACATTCACCATACTTTCCAAATTAGCTCATCAAATTGTATTAAAATTTGATTCAATTTTTGAATTGATAAAAATAGAAATAACCCCACATCAAACACAAATAAAATGTATCAAATAAAAAATTGATAGATCTAAGCACTCAAAAAAGGGATCCTAAATTTAGAATTCTTTTCTCTGAGAATTTTTTTAAACTAATCATAATAAAATTAGGAAACCCATACACACAATCAATAGTATATATTTTTTAGGTCAATACTTGATTGAAACACACACATATGTAAAATAAAAATGATAATCTAGATTTTCCATTTTTTTATTAGAAGTGTTATATTTTGTATCAGACTCAAAAAAGAAAAAACACTATAGAGGGTCTGATTTCAACATCCATTGAAATAAAATTTTATATTTACACAGCAAAAAGGGTTTAAACTATTTTCTCATTTACTAACCTTTTTTTCTAGATCCGTCTCACTATTGGGGGGTACTGAATTGAAAAAATAGGTAAAATAATTTTGATTTTTTATGATTGAAATAATGTGGGTAGATGTGTTTGTTTGTTATGAGGGTAAGTGTCTATGTGAAATGTGGGTGGTGCGTTTATTTTTGTATTATGAAAATGTAAAATATTGATTATGAGTGGTTATAATTTTTTTATTGGAGATGAGTTTGTTTTTTTAGTGTATTAGTGTGTTTATATTTAGATATATCAAAGGTGGGATTAATAAATTTTTTAATCCCACACCCACCCACCAATAAAATAGCATGGTGGTAGGAGAGTAGAGTAGAGTAGTGAATCAAAATACTGGTTTGTTGACAAAAGGGTTATATATTTTTGGTTGGTAGTATAGTATATTTTGAATACTAATTGCGTTTTTTAAAAATGCTCATTTTCTCTAGGCGCACACTTAGTAATACCCACAATTTATAAATAAAATTAAAATAAAAAAGTGGTGATTAAAAGAGTATAAAAATAAAAGTTGTTTTGTTGGTTGTTAATATGTTTTTGTTTGTTTGTTATTGTTGCTTAATAGAATTTAAAATCAAAACCATATAAAATTCTTGTCAGCATTGGATTAAACATCTCATTGAATAAGTTTGAAAATTTACCAAAAGAGAAAAACTAATTCCATTTACACTTTTGTAACCATTGAAGTTTTTCATCCTTGGCATTTTAATATCACACTCTCCACACTCATATATCTCTCTAAAAACTGATAATGTAAATATTTATTTTAATTTATTTTATTTATATTAAATATTTATTAATCATCAATGATTTCATCTATTAAATAGAGCATAAAAAAGAATAATTATTAATAATAATCATCATATTAATACTAAAGACAACAAATTTTTTTTTTTTGAACTTTCCGATTCTTAAGCTCGATCAATAATATACATATATACAATTTAAAAAATGAAATTCTTTCTCTTTAGATTTAGAAAAAACTCTAAGTCATCATTAAAGTAAGTAATTTAAATTAAGATTTATAGAAAAAACAAAATATTAATATTTTATTTATTATAGAAATAAAACAAAGTATCCAACAACATTTTCAGCATTGTCTGCTTATATAGAAAACGAAGATGAAGAAGATGTATTAAAAAGAATGAAAGAAACCTTATTAATATTTGAAAACCAAATTAAAGAAAGTAATACTAATAAATGTTAAAAAAAAAAAATACAATATATTTATTTATCTATCAAAAGAACAATTTGAGAATGATATTTTTTTAGAATTATCTCTCTACAATTCAATGTTTATGATTTCAATGAGCTTGTATCCTTTTTTTGTATTTATAAAAATAAATGAATCACTTCATTCTCACATTCATAAATAGATAATTGGGCTATACTTTTTTATCATGAGCAATCCTCTCATTATGTGAGCGCGAAGTTCCAAAAACACATTTACTGTCTTTCATAAAGTATTTAAACTCAAAATAAACTTTTGTAATTCATTGGACAGGATATCTTAGGAAAGACTAATTTACAATGATTGTTTCAATAGATTGAGAATAAAGTCATTCATAAATTTAAATATGCTAAAGATATCTGTTTTGGAAGAGAATCTAAGACGAAAAAGGTAAGTGACTGGGAAATTTGCCCAAAATGAGCCTCGTGTCCCCCAACAATCAAAAAAAAAAGAAGATATTTTTTCAAAAATGAAAAAAAAATAAAAAAAAATAAAAAATAAAAAACAATCAAATATGATTTGATTGTGATTTGGGATTATGACCCCATTATTGTTTTTAAGGATATTTTAGGACCAAGTCCTAGATCTGTTCTTTTTTTTTTTAATTTTTTTATTTCTGCAAGCCTCTAGTTTTAAATTTTCAAATACTATTCTATCATAACAGTAGACACAAAACATAATAGATATATAAAATGGAGACAATGGAATTTAACCAAGATAACTTTTTCGAAGAAGAGGAAGAGATAGATGAGGATGGAATTAAGACATTCACAAATTGTTCTCAATTTCTTTCAATCATTCGTTCGTTTTTTGAAGACTTCTTAAAAATTATGGTCACCAATGGCATTTATTTCCCCTCCATAAGTAAATTGGTCATTGTACTCACAAATATTAAAGAAAATGATTTCATCGATTTTTCAAACTCAATTAAAAGTGAAAACTTTTCTTTGGTCAGATTTCTTATAAGCAAACAAGTAAGGCTGGATCCAGTCTTTTTAGAAACAATTATGAGATTACAGTTTGACTCTGTCTGGATATACACAGAAGATGGAGAACTTGAATATGATATTCCAGTCGTATTTGAATGGTATGGTGATAAGTTGTTGGAATACCTTGCTTTTGTAAATGATGAACCAATGTCGACCTTGACGAATTTGTAATACTCTCAAACATACAATTAATAACCACTAACTGTACTATAAATAATTAATTATAATTAACTTTTATAAATTGTATTTTTAAAACACATCAACTTAAATACTTTTTTTTATTTGTTTATTGATTGTGTGTATGAAAAATAATATGAGATATCAATGAAAAAAAAAAACTTTTGTTGGTTTAGAGGTGCAGAAATATGATATTTATGCCAAAAAGGGTTTAAACCCTTAAATTTCCTAAATTTCGTCCAAGGTGGTTTTAAAAATTCTTTTTTTTTTTTTTTTTTAAAAAAATTTTCACGTAATGGTGTGATGTTCTTATTATGTCTTGGTTGCAATAAAAGATAATGAATATATCTAGACTTTCAAATCATGAATTGATGACTGCTATTTTGTTGTATGTGACTAATATTATTCTCTGATTTTTTTACCTCACAAGGTAAAAAAAAAATCATTTATCGGGGGCAATATACATTTATTTATTGAGAGAACCTTTCATGATATTTGATTTCAAACTCGGCAATTAAACCAGGACAAAAACAATCATCTATATCTTGCCATGATGCACTCATAATATTATAACCCTCCCACTTTATCAAATATTTTATTCTGCCATCTTCTATTTTTTTATCTAAAATATTTTCCACTTTATAAAAACCATCATCTCCGTCTGCTATATATTCTTTTTCTATTTCTACAGGAGATAGTAAACGATAGAGATCTTCTCCCTCCCGTTCTTCTTTTTGTTGTTTCTTATCTATTTTTGTTGCTGAAATTGATTTTTTCTTTTCTTTTTTTTTCTTTTTCTCTTTTCTCTCTCTATCTCTTTTTCTCTTTTTATCATTACTTGATTTACGACTACTATTACCATTATGAAACTCTGGATACCACTTTAATAAAAAAACAGGCTGTGTTGTTGTTGTTGTTGTGGTTGTTGTTGTTGCTGCTGCTGCTGATAGAGATTGATTTTCAATTGCTTTTCGTCTTTTTCTTTCACCAATCGCATTAAATTCATCCCATGCTTCATGTATTCTTGATTTTACTCTTTCTTGAATGATTTGTTCTTCAGCTTGAGGCAGAGTGCCATCTCTATAAAGAATTGATTGATCTTGTATTGACAAGAGATCTTTTTCATTCTCTCCATCCTCTCCACATGTGTAATAGGTTTGTTGGATCTGTTGTAGAGTTGATAGTTCCTTTCGCTTTTCATAGTACAAAGTAATGTATTTTAAAAATGGTTCTTTCTCTGCATTTGTTTTTAAAAACTTTATATAAGTGTACAAGATAGACGAGCATTTCAGACACTTTGCACAATAGTTTTCTTTTACAATTGTTTTTGACATTGTATAACCTGATCCACAACTATCACATTGATAAAATAAAAACTATACATAGACCATTGATTAGTAGCAATACAACAACAACAACAACAACAACAACAACAACAACAACAACAACAACAACAACAACAACAACAACAACAACAACAACAACAACAACAACAACAACAACAACAACAACAACAACAACAACAACAACAACAACAACAACAACAACAACTAATTAGTTAAATTTAA
>AJWJ01000446.1:0-20190 GCA_000277445.1 Polysphondylium violaceum
CATTAGTAATAGTAATAATAATAATAATAATAATAATAATAATAATAATAATAATAATAATAATAATAATAATAATAATAATAATAATAATAATAATAATAATAATAATAACAATAAGCAAGATGATGGTGATGATAAAAATAACTTGTCCTCAGTAATAGCAGTTGATAATACAACAACTAAGAAATCAAAAGTTGATTTAGAAGATAGTATGGGAGAGAATTTAATTTGTGGTATATGTCAAGAAATCATTTATAAATGTATTACACTAGTACCCTGTATGCATAATTTTTGTACATGTTGCTATGGTAATTGGAGAGCCAATTCCCCAGATTGTCCTCAGTGTAGAGGCGTTGTAAAATTAGGTCAAAAGAACCATGCCATCAATAATCTCATTGAAATCTATTTACAAAAGAATCCAGAGAAAAAACGTGACCCAGAGGAGCTCGCCGACATGGATAAGACATCAAAGATCACCGACGAGATGCTGATCAAAGGAATACTCAACAAATCCAAAAACAAAAACGGCTATGATGACTATGATGACGAAGATGATGAAGAGGAATATTACGATGAAGAAGATTCTGATGATGAAGAAAACTATAATTATAACCATAACCATAACCATGCCCAGGCACCACTCCATCCACCACTGTTTGGTGTTCAGACTCAGAAATGCTTTTGTTGCACAACCCCGGCGCCCAACGGCTACCAATGCCCTGCCGTCAATCCACCTCACCTGTTTTGCACCACCTGTCTCCAAGCCTTTCCCCGAGAGACTCCCGAGCCCCGTGGCGTTCGTTGTGATTTCTGCAGTCGTGCCAACTGCTCCATCTACAGAACCGCTGCCAATCCCGCTCCCCATGTGCTCAAGTTTAGCATGTTGTCGGAATTTGACCCACTCAATATCCCTCCCAACGCCTTTCTTGGCAACCAGTATGAGGCCAAAGTCATGATGGACTACACCGTCAAGTCTGGCAAAACTCTATCACAGATCTACAAAGAGATCATCCAACAAATCGACGAACAAAAGATTAATCTCGTCACACCCGTTCGTAGAATCAACCAAATGCTCAACGGTGCACCAATGCCCACCTATGCCAACACATATTCGTGTGACTATTGCATGAAAGAATTGTTTGCCCAAGCGCTATTTTACTATAGAAAAGCAATACCCAAAGACGATCTTCCAGACTCTGGTAAACGTGATGATTGTTATTATGGAAAGAACTGTAGAACTCAGTTTAATAAACCCGATCACGCCAAAAGATTTAATCATGTTTGTGATCAAACAAAATATTAATAATAATCAAAAAATAATAAATGATAAAGTAATAATAATAATAATAATAATAATAACAACAATACAATAATAGTAAATACACAAATACCAATGATCAAGATTTTATTTTGTTATTTTAGATCTCCAGAATAAATCTAAATCCTCTTCAAGATTGATATCTTCATCTTCATCTTGATCATCTTGATCATCTTGATCTATATTCATTGCATTTGTCGTGGTGGCTGATGTTTGTTGTTTAGATTGCTGTTGTACTTTTGATTTCAATTCAGATAGTCTATCTTTTATATCCTCTTTTTCTAGATTGCTTTCTAAATCTAAAATCTCTTTGATATGTACAACTTCACCTTCATTATCACTTTCATCACTATCGCTCTCATTGTCACTCTCGTCACCGACAATACCTTGTATTTTTTCTTTTTTCTTTTTAGTTTTGTTGTTTAATACTTTTGTTGTTTTTGGTTTTGAGGAGAGTAGTTTATCTTGTTCCATTTGTTGTTGTTGCTTGAGTAGTTCTAATTGTTTACTGTATAAAAGTTAATTAGTTATACAATATTAATAGTAATATACTATGAATGTACACATACTTTATCTCTTCATTTTCTTGTTCTAAAGTTAATTTCCCTTTGCTATTAGTTTTTATATTTGTATTTACAGGTGAATGGAAAGGTTCTTTATCCTCCCCATCGCTAATATCATCCTCTTTTTCACTTTTATCAAAGAAACCTGCAGGTAGATTACTACTATCTTCATTGCTTTCTTCATCTTGATCCTTACTATTATCACCATTTGAATCAAAGAAACCTGCAGGTAGATTACTACTATTTTCATCTTCACTATCTTGATCATTACCATTATCGAAAAATCCAGGTGGTAAGCTACTATTACCACTATTATTGTTGATTTGTACCTTTTCTTCAACTTCTTCCTTTTCATTGTCATCTTCATCGTCATCTTCTTCATCACTATCGTATCCACTTAAAAGACTTTTCGGTTTATTATCTAGATCTGGTTTTAGTTTCTTTTGTAACGGTAGTGAGGAAGGTGGAGGCATCAATGTAGTTTCTAATTCTCTTTTCTTGTCCTGCTGTTCTTTTTTCAATATTGCATCATAGAGTTCTTTGTGTTTCTTTGATCCTATATGCATGGACCACATTGATGCATTGGGTATTTTCATATTACACAATGTGCATGACAATTGATCTAAATGATTATATTTAGCAAATGGTGAATCTATTTTCTTATGTTGTTGTTGTTGTTGCTGTGACTGTACATTCTTGCTGTTTGATTTCTCGGCCTTTGCCTTCTTCATTAGATCTCGAAGACTATTTTTATCTGTCATTGTAATCTTATTTATCTGTACATCTAATTGCGAGAAATCTCATATGTGTATATAAATAATTAAAAATTTTGAAAAAAAAATGAAAATAATATTGATGATCAAAAACGAATGCATAACAAACACCAGTATGGTTTAGTAAATTTATAAATATATGAGATTCTGTCTCTAGTTTGTATGATACCTGTGATATAGAAATAAAATCACCCGTAATATGGCATCATCAAATGAAAATTGTTAACCTGCTGGTGTGATTTACATTGTATTATGGAACATAATATTGTGTTTGGACAATTACTCGTAAAAAAATATAAAGCGCTATCCAATTCAACTTGTGTTCAGGTTGGGATTATTTTTGACAAATTTAGTTTGTAGTACTCAACCATGAAAGACCAAGATTTTATAAAAAGTCCTGAAGCCAATATCTGCAAATTTTTTTTCGAAAGAGGGTTATTTGACAAATTAACAGATCACTTCCAATTCCTTTTTTTTCAAGATGAATGAGAGAAAGATGTATATATTCATCTATGCAAACAAAATCCTTCTTTTAAAGAAAACTGGAAATTCTCTTATCAATAAGAAAACTGCTTTAGATCCAATTTTATTCGTGGATGGCATATTTGTAAAAAGTTTTCATCAGAACATTGGTCATTCCTTCGAGAATTTTTAGGCGTTTATACGACTTTTATTATATGAATCAATGCATTTTTCAAACCAAAAACTAATTAGATATATTTAACATTTATCATTGGTGTATATGATCCAGAAGAAATAACCAAGGAAACACTAAAATATTTTACAGGTCGTTTAGGATCCCTAGTTTTCAATATGAAATCTAAAATCATTGGGTCGCTATTCTAGATCCTGAAACATTTTTAGATTTAGTAGAGAGGTCATCTCCATTTTTGGAAATTTATATCAATTGTTATGTTAAAAATTATTCCAATATCTATTCAAAATATCAACAGATAAAATAAAGCATTGTTGCATATTACATTGATGATGAATAAATATATCGTATTTGTTTATTACTATTCATACTGTTGTTTGTTAATTTATATTTGTGTTTCTAAAAAAATGTACATATTGATAAGAGGTGTGAAGATCAGAATAGTGTTTGGGTAATGATGGATATTGACTGAAATCAAAATGAGTTTGAATAGGTTCTGGAAATGGACCTAAATTACCATTTATAAATTCAGATAAAAGCTTTGTACAATTAAAAGGTGATGTCATTGGTGTAGCGCATGCCGAGTATTCAACCTCGACTGCTATTCCTTTAACTTCTTGTCTAAAAACAATAGGTCCTAATCTAATTATAAAATCACCTATCTCATATCTTGATCCCTATGATAGTAACATTATTGTTAGTATACAACACATACCGATATGCATATAATCTGCTCTTAAAATACATTACAATGACTTCAGTAGTTTGCCTTTTCTTAAAACTATTAGCTTTATCCAATATTGAAATGATCTCTCTGTCGGTTTCTAAAATTGTATCTCTGCTAACCATAAAACACTTTTTGGGTTTCTCATCAAATACAAGTAAATGAAACTCTCTTGGCGCCATACCTGTTCCCTCTGGCAATCTTTCTAGATATAGAGAACAATTGATAGCCCATGTAGATACTTTAACACCACCTAAAAACTCTATTCTTTTCACTATATCAGGTATAGTTCCTTTAAATAAAAAGATACTATTCTTTCATTAGTAATCCATTCACTCTCTGTTTCTCTTTTCAACACCTACCATTTATATCCCATTCATCAAAGATAGATTGATCTAAAAGTGAAAATCATGCTAAAAATGTAAAATTTACACATATGCAAAAAACAAAAAAAAAAAAAAAAATTAATTCATATTCCATTATTAAAATATGGGTTTGGTGCAATAATAAGTGACCTTATTAATCAAGGTTTTATTGTACCAAACTCATATTTTATAATGGAATATGAATAAACAACAGATGGCCAAGTGTCACTCTATTATTGTGAACAGTGATACCCCAAATGATTGGGTCTCCACTCCTCATTCAATAGAAATAAACAACAATGAATCTATGAATCGAAATATATTTATTTTTTATTATTTTTATGTGTTTTTAGTTTCTTTTTTTAACAGCACTGACTTTAGCTTTTGTTGTTGTTGGTTTAGAAATGGCTTTGGTTGGAGTTGGTGTCTTTGAAACTTTAGTTTGTTGCTTTTGTTGTGGTTGTTGTTTGGTTGGTTGTTGTTTAACTGGTTGTTTGGTTTGTTTGATTGGTTGTTGTACTTGTTTAACTGGTTGTTTGACTTGAACTTGTTGTTTTTTGTTGTTGTTTAACGTATTTTTAGTTTGTTTTTGTTGAATTGGAATGAAGCCATCTTCTTCATCAGATTCTTCTTGGTCGTCAAATTCTTCATCATCAAACTCTTCATCATCAATATCTTCATCATCATCTTCAAATATTTCATCATCATCTTCGTCTTCTTCATCTTCGTCAATATGATCAAACTCTTGGTCATCATCTTGATCTACATCGTCTTCTTCGTCTTCATCTCCATCTTCTTCTTGTTCCTCTTCACCTTCAACTTCCTCTTCTTCTTCACCTTCAACTTCTTCTTCCTCTTCCTCACCTTCACCTTGTTTTAATTCATCTGCAGCTGGAAGGAATGGAAGGAAACTTTCCAATTCTTTAACTTGTTCATTTGCTTTTTTATATGTTTTACTGAGGGAATAAAGTGATGATCTATTTTCTTCCAATGTAGTTCTAAAAGAGATAAATAAATAAAGAGTGTTAATACTACAAATCACCATCATCATAATTATTATCATAACAACTTACTTTGAAGCAGCACATTTAAAGAATAATTTTGAAAGTACAAGATAATCGGTTGGGAAGAGTTCTTGATTTGCGAGTTCGTCATCATCGTAAGAGATACCTTCTTTTGGAAGAGCGTATGCGTCTTTTCTTTGGAATGGAGAGTAGGTTGAAACCAATCTGAAAAATACTCTTTCTTTGATTCTCTTGTGAGAGACGGTATCGTCACTCTTTGCGAGGAAATTGAGGAATGGTAAGAGAAGTTTAGACAAACTTCTGGAAACATTGCCTTGAGTGACTTTATACAACTCTTCTAAAAAGATATCGGCAACGTGTAAAACAATACCATTGGTTCTGACTTTGGATGGATGGAGTGCACTTGTTTTCAACACAGACACCAACTCGGTGACGGCCATATCACGCTCTTCGACGTCTTCGTCGGCAAATTTACTCAACACTACAAATGAATAGTGTAACATCTTTCTAATCAAAGAGTAGAATTTATCCAAACGATATTGATCAATGTAGTCCCAATGCTTCTCCATGGTTTCAAAGAATGCTTTTAAATATAAATAGGATTGCTCGTATCCCTGACATGCCAACGTAGCCTTGGCAATTTGTGTATTGACCTCTTCTTGAACGATGGGTTTGTCTGTAATGTACACCACTATTATTTATTATCATCAATTAATATCTATACACGCATTCATTACCAACAGCACAGACTGTGTCGTTATACAACATACTTAAGAATAAACCTTTCCATAATTTCATAAATTGAATTTCAGTTAATTCAGATTTCTTGATGAGTTTAGTCATGTCATAGAGTGCTTTCTTTCTGACATTTTCATTGGCAGAATTGAGTTTTCTGGCAATAGCTACCTCTACACTATATCTCTTTTGACCTTCTACTTCTGTTGACATTTTATTATATTATATTACACTCTATATATATATATCTAAAACCGAGATAGAGGATGGGGACTCTTAATTTTTTTTGAAAAAATCATCGTTTTCCTCGTTTTTTTTTATTTTTTTTATTTTATTTATTTTATTTTTTTTGTAATTTTTTTTGAATTTTTCATAATTTTTTATATTGAGTAATTTATGAAACTTCATCAGTGGATCATCTAAAGTTTATAAACTCTTTAATATATATTCATCCACTCAATTAAAAATGAGTAAATATGATATAGACAGAGACAGGGAAAGGGATAGAGATAGAGATAGAGACAGAGATAGAGACAGAGATAGGGATAGTAGATCATATGACAAGGAAAGATATTCCAAAGAAAAAGATTATCGAGACAACAAATATAAAGACGATGATCGAGATAGATACAGAGAAAGAGATAGAGAAAGAGAAAGAGAAAGAGATAGGGATAGAGACAGAGACAGAGAGAGAGATAGGGAAGATGATAGATACAGAGAAAGAGATAGAGATAATAGAAATGAAAAGAGCAACAATAATAGTAGAGATGACAAATTAGAAAAAGATAATTATAGAGATAGAGATAGAGATAGAAAAGAAGATGATAAATATAAAAAAAGAGACAGAAGTCGTTCACACGATAGAAAAGAAAAGAAAAAAAGTTATAGTAGTGATGAAAGTAATAGTGATAGTGATTATAGTAGCGACAGTGATAGTGATTACAAATCATCAAAAAGATCTAAAAGAGAAAGTAAAGAAGAAAGAAGAAGTAGAAAAAAAGAAGAGAAAAGAATTAAAGAAGAAAGAAAGGCCAAAGAAACACCAGAGGAAAAGAGACAAAGAAGATTAGAGAAAAAGAGAATTAAAGATGAAAAGAGAAAAGGAGGCATTGATGTATCTGCCTATGGAAAAGGTGAAAACCCTTTCAACGATTCCAATCTCTCTGGCAAATTTGTATGGAAAGCCAAACGTGACAAACTACTCAAAGAGGGCATGAGTGCCTCAGAGTATGATGAAAAGTTTTCAAAAAAGAATACACAAGAGATCCAAATGGAGTTGGAAAAGACAAAGAAGCGTAGAGAGGAGCGTGAGCGTGAACAACAGCTCTGGGAAGAGGAAAAGGAGCGTTTGCAAAGATCGAAAGACATGGAAAACAACCAAGAACTCGAAAAGAAGGAAGAAGAATTTCATTTCCTCCAAGCATGCAAGAGATGTGAAACTAGACTCCACGATAAGCGTCCTCGACCTATCGACTATCTCTACAAAGCACTTTATATCAAAAAGTTTGAAGACTATACAGATTCCTCTGACCCTGTGCACTTGGTCAATTGTCTGAGTGCACGTTTGTTGGAAGAGGTCATTCAGGGCATACAAGAGTTTATCTATCTTGATCCAGACCACTCTCAGTTTTGGGAAGCTTGTTTAGAGTACTCCAACTACACACTCTCTGAACGTATGGGTTTGTCAGCAGACAATGGCGGTCTCCATCATTCGCTGACATCGGAAATCAAAAATGTGCTCCAGGGCAAAACATACAAAGAGCTGGTGACACTCGAGCTCAGCATCAATCAAAAGCTTCAGTCTGGATCGGCATTAAATGTCGAGTATTGGGAGAATCTTTTACAACATTTGAAGATATACAAATGCGCCACATACATAAGAGAGACATTTGTTGAAAAATTAAAGGCAAGACTAGAGTACAAAGAGTATGCCGATAAATTTATCAAAGAAATTGCAAGTTCAAATGCATCTCTCTTTGAAGACAATGATCAAGATATAGAAACAACAACCAATACCACAACCACAAGTACAACCACCACCACCACTACAACTACAAATGAAAATGGTGATATCATTCAAAATGAAGTATTGGATTTGGGTAAAAAGATTAGACAAGATGAAGCCATCAAGGGTATCAAAGAAAAAGAAGAACAAAAGAAAACATCGATAGAAACCGAGCCCGAGGATGATGAAGAACAGTTTGATCTCGAGGTACCATTAGAGACCAAACACTACTCTTGGAACGATAAATATAGACCAAGAAAACCCAAATTCTTTAACAGAGTCCACAGTGGTTACGATTGGAGCAAATACAATCAAACTCACTATGACAGTGACAATCCTCCACCCAAGATTGTCAAGGGTTACAAATTCAATATATTTTATCCAGATCTCATCGACACTTCCAAAGCACCCAGATTCTTTATCGAAGAATCCAAAGATAATCCAGATACCTGTATATTAAGATTCACTGCTGGTCCTCCCTATGAAGACATTGCCTTTAAGATTGTTAAAAAAGAGTGGGCTCAATCTCACAAACACGGCTATAAATGTGTCTTTGACAAAGGTGTTTTACATCTTTGGTTTAGCTTTAAGAGATATCGTTATAGACGTTAAAAGGATAATAGTAGTAATTAATAAACAACACAATTGTATTCTTATTATTATTATTATAACATATATATATACTGTAGCTTTTATTTAATAATTAATGATACCAATATAATTGAATGGAGTAATTAAATTTAATTCATCTTTGATATGATCGGGGACGTTGAGGGTTTGGATAAAAGTTTGAATATCTTGTTGACTGATTTTCTTTGTACCGCTAACACGGGTTAATTCCTTCAAGGCTTCATAGGGTTTGGGGAAACCTTCTCTTCTGAGGATAGTTTGAATGGCCTCGCTGACGACGGCCCAATTGCCATCGAGATCTTTTCTAATGTTTGATTCGTTTAATACAAGTTTAGAAAGACCACGTTGAAGAGATTTAAAAGAGAGTAAACTGTGAGAGAATGGAACACCAAGAGATCTGAGAACGGTGGAATCGGTGAGATCTCTTTGGAGACGAGAGATTGGAAGTTTGGCAGAGAGATGCTCATAGAGTGCATTGGCAACACCCATGTTGCCTTCGGCGTTTTCAAAATCAATTGGATTGACTTTGTGTGGCATGGTTGAGCTGCCAACCTCGCCTTTGACAACCTTTTGACCAAAGTATTCCATAGAAATGTATTGCCAGATATCACGACACAAGTCAATGAGAATGGTGTTGATACGCTTAAAGCAGTCCAACAAGTTGGCAATGTTGTCATAGTGTTCGATTTGGGTGGTAAATCTCATACGAACAAGTTTTGGATGGAGGATCTTGACAAAGGATTCGCTAAATTCGATCCAGTTGATGGAGGGATACGACACATGATGGGCGTTCAGGTTGCCAGTGGCACCGCCAAACTTGCAGCTGTGTGGAATGTTATTGAGATGGTTGATTTGGTTCTCAAGACGTTCGATAAATACCTTGAATTCTTTGCCAACGGTGGTTGGGGTGGCTGGTTGACCGTGGGTTCTGGCCAACATGGGAATGTCACGCCATTGTTGGGCAAAATCTCTCAATGGTACCAAAACACACGACTCTAATGAAGGCACAATGACATTTTCGACGGCCTCGACCAAAGACAAGGGAATGGCAGTGTTGTTGATATCTTGCGAGGTGAGACCAAAATGAATAAACTCTGTGACCATTTCAGTGTACTTGAATTCCTCGGAAAACATTTTCTCTTTGATAAAGTATTCGACAGCTTTGATGTCGTGATTGGTGGTTTTCTCTATGGTTTTTACTTTGATGGCATCTTCTTCGTTAAAGTTTAAATAGATGGATCTGAGTTTATGGTGTTCTTCGTGTTTGTTCAAGTGTTGGAGTGAAGGGATGGTTTTGGTCAATTGAATAAAATAGTCAATCTCCACTTTAACTCTGTATTTAATCAAACTGTATTCTGAAAAGTATTGTGATAGTCCTTGTACCGATGCCCAATATCTACCATCAATGGGTGAAATGGCTGTTAATGTATTTAATGAAACACTCATTTTATTATTGTGTATATGTATATGTTTTTGACTATGAAGAAAATATGTGAACAACACCTTAGTGGGTGAAAAATGCACCGTTTCGCGAAATCTAATTACAAAAAAAATTGAAAAAATTGAAAAAAAATGAAAATAATTTTATTTCGTTTTTTTCTTCTGCCGAAAGTAATATGCCGAATAAGGCTTTTATCGGACTTGTTCATTTATTTAAAATAAATGGATAAAAGAGAAATTTTAAATGGATAATAAACAAATTTATTTATTTTAAAAATACATAAACAAATGATTGAGAGAGATAAAAGAAAGTATGATACTATAGAGATGATATTTTAGAAAAGGAATAACATCATTGCAAACAAGGCAACCATTAAAGTTGATGGAGCTTTGAGGAATGATGAACTGCTGTGGTGACTGTTGTTTTCATCTGGATTACCAGCAGTGATGGTACCGGTAGTAGTTGAGCCTGCAGTAGATGCAGAGGCAGTGATACCAGTGGTGGCAGAATGAGTACTAGTGGCACCAGCAGTGGTGGAAGTGGCTAATTCTTTAGAGTTTTCAGTGGAAGAGTATCCGGTGGTGACTGGTTTGGTTGAAACTACAAATGATACATCATCTAAATACATTTTGACTTCCATATCTTGGGTGTTGCCAAAAGTAATGGTCTTTTCAACCGAGTTGTGTTTGATTTTATCAAAAGAGACTGTGTGGGTGGACCATTCAGTGGTGATGTTGGTGCTTGGTGACCAGAAAGAGTCTGGACGAATGTATACTCTTAAACCACTCCATACTTTATCTGAACGAACAGAGAATTTGATACCGGTAAAGTATTCGGTTTGGAAATCACCAGAACGGGTTAAAGAGAGATAGGAAGAGTTACCCATCAACAAAACAGAGAGAGATGCTTTACCAGTGGAAAAAACGGTGGTATCGGTGGTATTTAAATCAGAGTATGATCTGGAGGACCAATAATCCCAACCTTCGGCGAGAGAATCACTATAGATTGTGGCTGGACTTTGAGAGAGAATACATTTTTCTGGGGCTCCTTTAACTACGTTTCTTGGAATTTCAAAGTTATCGTTAAAAGTCAAGATTTCTTGATCAAAAGCTTCGATGGTCATTTGAACAGTGCTTCCATATTGTGAGGTGACGCTAACGTTGGCTGGGAATTTCATTTCAGCACCTGGCTTGCTCCATACAAATTGAGCAGAGTTTTGACGAACCATTGGCTCAGCAACCTCCATACCTTGGCCTTTGATAGAAACGGTTTGGATACCAACGTTGTTGTTGAATAATAAAACTTTGACATAATACTTAGAGGTATCGTTGGTGAGTTGACCCTTTAATGGACCAGTGGCATCACAACTAACTTTTCTAAAACCGGCATCATAGACAACAGATAAAGCTTCAGAGGAAATTTGAGAAAAGGCGTCTGGAGTCAACATAAACAATGGTTTTTCTGATGGACAAGTGTTTTTGGAACAAAAGTTTACAGCTCTAACAGTGGTTACACCAAGTGGACCAGTGATTTCAAAACAATCACCACACTTGACACCAGAGGAATAGAAATATTCATTCAAGGTAGCAGTAAAAGTGCCTGGACCAGTTGGGCTGTTGTAAGCACCGTATTCACAAGAACCAGATTGAGTTAAAGGTTCAGTACCTTGAGCTCTACCAGCCATACATGTTGTAAGTGGATTTCCAGCTTTAGCCACAGATAATAATGCAGCTGCAATTAATAAGCATTTAATAAAAAACATTCTTTTTTTTACTAAATCCAATCTTTTTAGTACAATATATAAAAGTATAGTAGTAATGTTATAGTAATTATAAAATTATTTAAAAAAAGTATTTGATTGAATGATTTAATAACTTTAAATTTTGAATCAATTTATAGTAGTGGGATAATTGATTGATTCAAATCAGACACCCCAAAACCACATGACAAAGACATCAATTGATTAATAATGAATCTCTCATCTTGATATCTATGTGTGTTTTAAAACCAATCTTGCTATATATGGGTAATGGGGTATGAAATGTCTCTGGCGATATATTTAAACATTTTTGATTTTTCAATTGATGATTGATTTGAAATATTTCTTTTTTTATGTTTTTTTATTATGGGAGAATTAAAAAACGAGTGTGAGTATGTAATTGAATTGTATATGTAAGAAATTAATTCAACACATATCACCCCACACTTTTACAAAATGTCCATAATTTTTATTTTTCCTCCATGTTAGAAAATATCAATAAATAGATATAGATACAGAGAAATCAAAAACTATCAGAAATATTTGAAATAATTAAATGTATCTCTTTTTACAAGGTTAAAAGGTTTATATTTTATTTATTTTCAACAATGTTGCCATATATATATATTTCCAAATAAAGAATTTGAATGACAAGATAATGAGGTGTTTGATTAGATAATTTAAAATATAGGAAATGGTTTTATTGATTTGGAGGTTATGTATCAAGAGACACCAAACTATAGTTGCTCTTGAATACTAAATTTGAAATTACATATTTGAAATTTACATGGAGTTGATGATGATGGTGAAATTATTAAACTTTGTGTTTTTCTATATCTGTTTTGAGTGAGATTATAATTCATCTTCTTCATCGATTTCCTCTTCTTCGTCAAATTCATAATCCAACTCTTCATCACCTTCAAAAAATTCATCAGAGTTTTCTTCTTGTTCTTCCTCTTCTTCTTCTTCTTCTTCACCTTGTTCACCTTGATTTTCTTGTTCGTCTTCTTGTTCTTCTTCTTCATCACTATCGTCAGATGGGACAAAATCTTCGTCATCTTCATCATCGTCGTCTTGTTGAGCAAAAGCACCACCTTTCATCATATTTAATATGGCACCAGATTGATTTTCGCCAGATGATTGATTCAATGCCTTCAACATGGCCAATTGTCTAAGGTTATCTACAAATGCTCTTTTCTTTAGGTCTTTTTGACGTTGGACAACATGACACATTTCGCTGTATAATTCAGCATGATCTACAGTAGTCAAATCTTGATTTAAACGATTTACAGCGGTGTTTTTAACAATAGTAATACGACTAATTGAACTAGCTCTAGCTTTCTTTCCTACTGATGCAGGATAGAAATAACGTCCTCTTAGATTAAACAATCTTTTAATTTTCAAACTCTTTCCTGTGGTGAGTTTTTTCTTTAAAGTGTCATATTTAAGTGCATTGTCATAGCCATCTAACAATTCTTCAAGAGTTGGTCTTTGTGCATCCATTATATCTATGTATCTATTATTGTTACTGTGTAAATGAAAAATTTTAATTTAAAAAAATAACGAAAAAAAAAAAAAGAGAGGGAAAACGATTCTATTTTTTAAAAATTTAAATTTCGTGAAAAGATTTTGTTCGTTTCGCGAAAGTTGAAAATATGCATCGAATTATCTATCTATTGATTCATTGTCACTGCTATCCTGATTACTTGTTGCTGTTGTTGATCTTGTTCTTGATATTCTATTTGTAGTATTTGATATTAGGTGCTTGAATTTGAAATTTCACAGTTAATGATTTAAAAAAATTCAAAAAAACTCCAAAGATTTTGCTTTCAAACAATAATGAACCTATGGCAGTTTTTGAAAGTATCGATACCTTAGTGCTTAAAATCCCTTTTTATTTTTTATTTTGAAAAGTAGATAGATTCTGCCTATGCTCCAACTGGTCCAGTTGATCCAAAGACTTGGGTTTATTATGATTTAGTTATCAATGATTTCCAAGGTATAAAAATCACGAGTATTGCCACCAAGAACTTTAGCTTCAAAATAAACTGAACATGGCTTTTCAAATTTGTATTGTTTACTGACAAATTCAGCCATTGGACAAGAGGATGATTCAAAGAGTCAATATTTCAGAATGTGAACTGATTGCAACTTTTCTACTTACATCTGGATGATTAGCATCTTTACCTTCTGGTTTTTCTCTAATTACCATTTCAATTTGAGCATTTGAATCAATGTTGGCTAATACCTATTGATCAAACTATTATTCGTACATTATTTATATCAAAAATTTAAAAATACATTCAACCCGATCCCCTAGACAGCTACTATGTCCCATCTATCTCATCTTTGTCATGGGCTAATAGACAAAACATTAATGTTGAGTTTGAATAAATAAAATATAGAAAAAAAAAAAACGAGTAGTTTTATTATTTAATTATTTGTATAAAACAAATGTGTGTGTATTTAAATACAGTTTTAATTATTATTTACACCAGGTGTTTTATAACTATACCATTGAAACTTTTTAGCTTTCTTTTTACCAGATGATGATGTTGACGATGTTGATTGTGCTGGTGAGTTTTCTGCACTACTTGAATCTTTAGAGTTACCGCTCATGTGTAGATTTTGAATGTTGGGTGAGGGAATAGGAGAGATTGGAAGAGATGAATAGCTACCATTATTGCTGCTATTTGATTTTTGTTGTTGTTGAGATAAATCCAAAAAGGGTGATGATGGAATTTGTTGTGAAGGTGATGAGGGTTGTTGTAGTGGTGATGATGTGTTGGGTGATATGTTCATAGAGGATGGTGTTGGGAGATTAGAGTGTTTGGATTGGTCAGTGGGTTGGAAAAATGGTTGGGTGATTGGGGCGTTGGTCGAGACACTGAATACGTTGTTGTAGAGTTTTTCATAGGTCTTTTGCAAGCTTTCCAATTTAAAGGGTTGTTCAGACTTGAAGTTTACCTTTTGTTTTTCCTTTTTAAACTTTTCCAAGACCTCAAATTTACCGTCTTCGTTGGGCATGAGGTTTGAAATAAAGGTCTTGCCATCCTTAACGGCAGTGTGAATTGTGCCCCAGATGGTGGTGATGGTGTCGACCATAGATATATCATAACATGTGACACTGTTTAATCTGAGAATCAATTTGGCGTGCTGGAACGGTGTGAGAATAGTGGACAAGACAAGATCGGTATCACAAATGAGGTTACGATGTTTGACAAAATTCTTTTTCAACAATTCAAGTCTACGAGTGAGATCCAAGAGCTCTGACAACTCGATATTATGACCATCACCAAAAAGTGCACGATGATGTGCCATCTCTTGTAAATTTACATTGTTAGGAACTGGATATGGATTGTGTGAAGAGGATGTAGATGTTGGTGTACTTGATGAAGTAGTTGGTGAAATTAATAAATTATTATTGTTATTATTATTATTATTATTGTTGTTGTTGTTATTACTATTTATCAAATGATTAATAGGTGAATCTGGAGGTGAATGGGGAGGTGGTGGAGAGGAGGTTGATGGAGAGGACATGGATGATGAACAAGAGTATGGTGAAGAAGGGGTATCATTACTTGTGCTTGGTGTGGTGATATCATCTGGGTTGGGACCATTGTTTGTCAAATCACCACAACTGACGATTTTCTTTAAGAATATTTCCTTTATCTCTCTATCTAATCTATCTCTTTCGGAACGAAGTTCTTGATCAATTTTAAGATGGTCAGCCCACAAAATATCAGAGGCTTGTCTTTGTTCTTCAGAGAGGCCAACTTCTTCGGAGAATTTTGGCCACCAGAGATTTGTGGAAAATGGTTTCAAGAGTAATGATGTTTCAGCACATGATTGGTAGCCCATAATGGCAAGTCTAGCTTGAGTGTATGGGTGAACGATTTTCTCAACCTCTTTTTCAACAACAGTGGTACGGAGCTGAGAGGCAAAGTAATACAATTGCAAGAGATACTCAATGGAGGCGTGATCTTGTTTGCAAACGGCGTCGTGAAGTTGTGACATTAATTTTTGACTTTCCAAAAGGACTTGTTGGAAGTCAGTGTCGGGTCTCATGACATCGCCCAAATCACCCTTTTTCAATAATACATTCTCACTTCTTAATCTTTCATTTTCCATAGTCAATTGTTGTACTTTCATTTCAACTTCATGGATGTGATCCTTCTTTCTTTGTCTATAGTTTCTACTGGCAATATTTTGACTTGATCTAGATTTTGATTTTGATTTATCTCGATCATCGTCATCACAAAAATCGTCATCATCATCGTCGTCATAATTGTTGTCCTTTGACCTTGATTTTGAATGTTTTTTATGATCTTCATGTTGTTGTTGTTGTTGAAGTTGAAGTTGTAATAGTTTTTGTTGTTGTAAAACTTGTTGAGTTGAAAGTTGTTGTTGTTGTTGTTGTTGATGATGATGATGATGTTGTTGTTGTTTCTTTTGTTGTTGTTCAAGGAGCTTTTGTTGTTGTTGTTGCTCAATGAGCTTTTGTTGTTGTTGTTGTTGTTGTTCAAGAAGCTTTTGTTGTTGTTGTTGTTGTTGTAGTATTTGTTGTTGTTGTAAAATTTGTTGTTGTTGCTGGAGATAGTCTTGTGGAATACCTTGGACGATTGGAAAACTGTCAACAACTCCACTTGATTGAATGTGTTGAGGAACTTGTTGTTGGATATGCACAACATTATTTTCAGGAGCTGCGACATCGTTTGTATTTATTTGCTCTGAAAATTGTTTAAGATATCTTTGTTGTTCTTGGAAAAACAATGCATTCAACTCGGAATCTGGAAGAGCAACGCCCTGATCAATTAATCTCTTTTTAAATGATTCTTGTTGTTGTTGAACTAAATGTTGAATATTTAATTCCTTATTTTGATTTTGTAATACATTCATACTATTAAAAGCATTATTATTATTGTTATTATTATTACCATTTGATTTTTTTAATTGTTGCTGTTGTTGTTGTTGTTGTTGTTGTTGTTGTTGTTGTTGTTGTTGTTGTTGTTGTTGTTGTTGTTGAAAATCTTTAATAATAATATATTAATTAGTATATTTTAAAACTATTTCAACCAATATATTGATGTATAAACAAAAAATAAACTTACCATTTGTAAAAAAATTTTGAGATTGTTGTAATTGTTGTTGTTGAAGTAATTGTTGTGGTGTTAAAATTTGACCAAAACTATTACTATTATTTAAAAAGAGATTATTATTATTACTACTATTAAAAAAGTCTGTTGTATTGAGACTTTTATTAAAAAATAATGATGAGGCACTATTTCCGAGTGCTGGATTTCCCATATTATAATCCTGGAAATAAGGATTTCCTTGATTAAAAATATTACTATCAGACTCCATTTTATACCTTTACAAGCGGTGGCGGAGAGAAGTTATTTGTTGTGGTGTGTATTTGTTTTATTTCTACACTATTTTGTTGTTCTTATTATTATTACTTTTTTATCAGAGGAAGAGATATTTTGAAAAACTGAGTTGGTTGACCAAGATTTAATTTAATTTTTTTTTTTTTGTTTTTTTTTGGTTTTTTTGTATTTTCTGAAAAATTTAATTTAATTTTAAAAAAAAGTTAACTGTTGTGTTAAAAAAGAAATCTTTCTGTGATTGAATATGAATAGAGTGAATTTGTTATTAGTATACAAAAAAAAACTAACAAAAAGATAGATTAAATGTAGAGAAAGAATAAATAATAAATTAAATTATTAAAACCAATATAATGAATGAATGAATTTAACCAAAGATAGCAGTAGTGTGTAGAGTGCGTGAGTGAGTAAGTGTGTTTTGGAAAAATAAAAAATAGATGTTTAGGTGGTGTGTGGGTAGAAAATATATTTTATAATGTATTACACTCTAGTATATATAAAAAGTGATTAGAATATATAATAAATAAAAATAAATAAATTAATTTCCTTTTAGGAACAATTGTTGCTGTTTGTTGATGAATTCTTATCAAGAATGGAGGTGGTAGAAAGGCAGGGTGAGTGAGTGAGTGTGGTATCGGTAAGTGGGAAAGAAAAAAAAGAAAAAAAAAAAAGATTGTATAATTATAAATAAATAGTGATGATGATGATGATGATGATGATGAGAGGTTTTGTTTAAATTAATTAAATATGGTAGAGTGTGTTTGAAAAAAATAAAAAATAAATAAATAAATAAATAAAGCAGGTAACAGAGGAAATATAAAGAAATTTATCTTGATATTAAATGGAGGAAAAAAAAAAAATAAAACAAAAACAAAAAACAAACAAGTGTGTGAGCGGTTCCTCAAAAGACTTATATGAATAAAAAGTATTTTTTTTTTTAATTGATAATAATACTATAGAAATAAAAGAGGAAAAAAATTGATGTCTGTCTGTAGAATATATTGTATGTGTTGTGTAGTGCACAGTGTGTTAATATTAATGTGGGGTGTGGTGACAGTGGGGAAGTGGTGGTGTGGTGATGGAGGGTGATGTTTAAAACACTCTATGTCACATAGTATAGTACCACAATATAACACATAGAACAAAGGATTGTTTTTTTTTTTTTTTTTTTGTTGTAACTGTGGTATATGGTGTGGGAGAGTGATATTTATATTATAATTGGAAGATAGAGGGGGGGTACTAGGAGGTGGTTTAAATTTTGTGCGTGGAATAGGGTTTGTTACAAATATAGGTATGTATTCAGGAATAGGAAAAAAAAAAACGCTTCTCTCCTATATCACACGCTCCATTGAAAAAAATCACAAAGAGAGGAAAATATGGATTTAATTTTAGTGACAGAGGTGAGTGAATGAGATTGATTCTATTTTTTAATTAAACTTAAATTTGAATCAAATGTGGTTTGCCCCTCTTTTTTAACCTTGTTAAACACGCACCAAAAGCACACACGATTTTTAATGTCTTTTAATAGGGGTGATCGAATCATATGATGGTGTGGATTTTGTTTTTTTTTTTTTTTCTTTTTTTTGATGTTAATAATTAAATATAGAACGTCGCTAGATAATATTGGATTGATTTAAAAAAATCTGTATAGATAATTCACCCCCTTTATTTAACACAATATCCATTCCACAGATACACTCACACTAATCACACACATAATAATATTATTATATTAACACACATATACACATAATAATTGTTTATCTACCACATATAACACACACACACACACACACACACATACACACATACATTTATATCAGATTTAGTTTACACATAATGAACAACAACAATAACAACAATAACAATGCAAACATAACAAGAGCTTAATGAAACAAACATACAATGTATGAGTAAAATTAGTTCATATAATGAATCTATACTTTTCATAGATCCCTACTTGTTTGGGTATAGACAATCAAAGAGCAGTTATGTGAATGATGATAATGAGGTGATGTGACACTTGATGATGGCACCAAAAAGTATGAAAAGAATCTATGTATATTAATAATAATAATAATAATAAAAATGATGATGACTACCACTACTAATACTAATACATGGGGTGTTTATGATAATGAAGAAGATGATGATGGTAATTGATGATGATAGATACACTTAATACGCGTAGTTGATCACAATTTGATTAATAATTAGTTGTATGATGTATATACTTGTAAAGACACACAAAGTCACTTTTATCAATAATACTAATGTCTTTATTATTATTATTTCCCGTTCAATTAAAAGTTTCTTTTTTTTTTTTCTCTCGATTTAGTCTAGGTGTTTAATATCAATTACAGAAATGGTAATCTATATGAAACTAAAAAATACGAAAAAAAAAAAAAAAATGTGATACAAGAAATCAAAGAGAGATAAAGTGGTGTGGAGAGAGAAGATGTACTAAAATAGGAATCTTCCTAATGTGCCCTGTATTTGATAGATAAAGTAAATCGATGAAATATTAATTGTTGCTGAAACATGTGAATTTATTATTATTATTCGGAAAAAAACAATGATTACATAAATACAAGAGGTCAACACCAAATCGATTTCAAAAAAAGGTTAATATTTTTTAAATTTTAATTTTTTTTAATTTTTTTTTTTGTGCAAACATTAGTCTGAAATAGAAGGTCCTTTTGTCATTTGAATTTTTTTAAAAAACATCATAGCAAACCATCACTTGCGAGGGTCTATTTTTTTTCTATTTTGATTTAAGGGACGCTTTGTCACCACTACACTGCTTGGATTGA